>VDFB02336305.1:0-166450 GCA_007258455.2 Sequoia sempervirens
TCTTCATGATAAAAGTGGTGACCTTAATGGTCAATCATTGGCAACCATGATTTTAAAACATGTTATTGTGCTTATGGAGGCAACATTTTAAGCAAGGCAGTGAGTGGTGGTTTGGAACAATGGTAGGTATGAAAGACTTGCTTTATATGCATAATATGCAGTCTAGCTTAAGATGTCGCTCTTAGAAAAGATTGAAGGTGGATTATGGAACTCAAGAGTTACCATGAAAAGGATTAAAGCAAAGACTGAGATTTATTTAAGAGCCACGGTCATGAAGATATTAAAGATGTCACATGCAAAAACCCTAGTAGCTAGAGTAATGAGTATAGTGCCAAAGAGGATAGTGTGCTGGGGAAGATTTAGGAGATCTCCACATTATCTAATTACATGGAAATACATCATTTATTTATTTATTTAATTAAAAGAAATCATTCTAAACCCTATATATAGGATACATTGATACTTCAAAAGCCTCTGAAGGAATTTGAGATTATGCAAATATATGTCAAGTAAATACCTAGATTACAAATAGTAGCGGGAACAATGTAAGATTTGTTGAGCAGAGTAGGAATGAGATAAGAAGCAATGAATCCTATGCCTCCTTTCACACACATCTCCTCACCGTTCTCTGTCATTCTTTATGGAAACACTTCTCCATTTTGGTGGTCTATGCTTGAAAATAATGTTTTGACGAAGGTTTTAGAGTATGTTTATTAAAATGAAAACTCCATTCTGGTGGGCTACGCCTAAAAATGGGATTTTGACAAAAGTTTTAGGGTATGTTTATTAAAGTTTTAAAGTATTTTGGTGGGCTATATTCTTGATTCCTTAAATAATTTATTCAAATGGATTGTGACTAAATAAATGACTAACTATTTAGTCATTTTTTATTTGTGTGACTAAATAATTTTTAATCAATTGCCAAACTAGTAATTTATTTACTCATTTATAGCTGAGTTGCAAAAAATGAGCAGAATTTAGTCATTTTTAGTTGTTGTGACTAAAAGTTTGAGTCACCTAGTCATTTATTTGACAAATTCTACTAGTGTGTGCTTCCTTGTGTGATTAGGGCTCTCTCAATGTTGAGAGCCCTAGGGATAAGTTCGTCATAAGAAGTGACACATTGCATCTTTAACTAAAAGGATAAATCCATATTGACATTAGCAATGATCATTCTGACTTGTTGCTCCTTAGGAACGGGTCACTTGCTCTTACTAGCTCGCTACCTCCATTGTTGTAGGAATTTTGCGATCAAGTTCAATATTCTGATTTTATGAGTCTTAACGGTTGGAAATCATAGTAAAATAAAAATTTAATAAGTTTTGGAATTAGCATTTTAAAGTATTTTTTGGGGTCATTAACTTCAGACTATCTTCTCTTTGCAAGGGTGGTTGCATGCCAATTTTTTTGGTGTAAAATATCAAATTATTAGATTTTGTTACCCGCCTATGAATAAAAAATTATTGAGTGTGAGTTTGATATTTTTTGAAGATCTAAATAGTCAAGCTTCGTATAGAAAAATCATGTCAGATAATATTAGTCCAACACAAAATGAAGAGACACTTGATAGATTATGGGCTAGATTGAAAAGAAAGGGTGATGGGAAATATTATTGTCCTTGCAATAATTGCAAGGGATTAAAGACGAGACGAATTTTAATCACAATAGTTGAGAAACATTGTAGGTAGTATGGTCACAAGCTGAAGGGAAGTATGATTATCGGCCCATTGGTAAGTTGTTCATTATATGTGTTTATATTGATTGAATTTGTAAATGTTTGTATCATTTTAACATTTTATATATATATATAATCACTTGATCATGATCATGGTTTATTTTTGTCTATCATTATTATAAAGGTGGGTGCCCTAGGGCGCATGATATAGATTATCATGGCCCTAGAGAATGTGGTTTTACAAGCGGAGGAACATGGAGCTGTGAATATCGAAGATGAAGCTAATGATCCTATGGAAGAAGATTATCATGCGCCAGAAAACACAGTTGAAGATGATGGTACGAATACATTGATCCATGACACATTTAGTGGCAAAGCTAATCATGATGATCAAGATGAATTTGATGATGTTCATAATTTACCTATACTTGAGAAGGCATACGAGCCCCTTTATGAAGGCTCCCAAACAACTCTTCTCTCTACTGTATTATTTCTATTGAACTTGAAGGTTATGAATGGTTTATCAAACATAGCAATCTCACAGATGTTAAGGTATGTCATATATGTCATATTTTTTCATCTATTTTAATTGTTGTTAGTTCATCACTAGTAAATAAATGATGAAATATGTACCATTAATATTATTTATATTAACAAATTATTTTTTGTTGTAGATTGATTGGTGAATTTTTGTTACCACCATCAAATATTTTACATCGATCATACCAATATTTATCTGCCATTATGAAAGATATCAAAATGGAGTATCAATCAATAGATGCATGTCCCAATAATCATATTATATATCATAAACAACAGGAATTTGCAACAAAATGCCCGAAATGTCATATCAATAGATATCAAACAGATCAACTAACAAAAAATGTGTCTCACAAGGTTCTTTGTTATATTCCCATTATTCCACGTATGCAACGATTATTTAGGTGCGAAAGCTTAGCACAATTTATGGATTACCATGCACAAAATAGAATGACACCTCGCCTATGGAAGTTGGAATATAATAGAATTAATCGTCAAGGTTATACATCGGATCAAATTGTTTATCTATCATATATGATATGTTTTGAATTTATATTTTTATATTGTGTTGTGTTTATTCATGTTGTAATTGAGAATGATTGTCATTGTTAATTTGTTTAACTTATATGCTTCATGAAGGTCATCAAGGCATTAATAGTGGACTTCCACAGGGACTGAAAAGTTATCCCAGACAATTTAGTAGGTTGCCCTACTATGAGTATTACAAAATCGCATTTTTTGATACAATGCATATCATAAAGAATATAACAAAAATGTTATGAAAAATATTGGATGGAGGGGATGACAAAGAAAAATTTGTCAAAATTTGTAGTGACATTCAGGAAGCCAATCATGTAATGAAAAATGTCATTCAATTAAATAGCGATGGAGACCAAATTAATATAAGTGCCCTTCCTTGGTTATTAACAGAGTAGCAAAGCAATGCTATAAAAGAAGTCATACGAAAAATTTGATTTCCCACAGGATTTGCTGCGAACATAAACAATATAATAACAAAGAAAGGTGAATTTGGGTCGGATGAAAATGCATGATTGGCATACCTTCATTAAGGTAATTATTCTGGTATATTATATACACTTGTATAATGTGTGTAATTTTTAGTGTATTGTGTTTTATTACTTTTGGAAAAATAATGAAAAGATCATTTTATAATTGTTGTAGACATTCTACCTCTATTCTCCTGCATTAACTTTGACAACAATGTCAAGCAAGTTATATATGATCTTAAAATACATGAGGTAAGTAGTGATATTTTAGTTCAATTCGTTGTATACATCTTATAATTTCTATTTGTTTTACTTGTTACGTAATATAATCAGATATTTTGTTAAATCTCGTTAATATATTTGTGCCTTGAATCACTTGTAGATGGTTGTCATCTAAAGAAATACATAAAGAAGATATAAATTATTGGAAGAGAAAAATTCCTCCTCTAATGTGTGAAATGCAAAAATGTCTACCTTCGACATTTTTCAATGCACAAGAACACTATCTCATACACCAAGTTGAGGATATTGAATTGTGTGGATCTGTACACACAAGGTCAATGTGGATGGTTGAGAGGCACTTAAAATTTTTGAAGGATTTGGTTAGACAAAGAGCACATCCTGAGGGTTCTATGGTGGAGGGATATATGGTATTCCAGACCATGGTATACATTAGTGAATATCTTCTTAAGTTTGTAGCAAAGATCCATGTAGATCGCATTTGGGATCCCAACTCCATTAACAAATTCGAAGGGGAGTACTTGATGGGGAAAGGTAGATTGAAGAAAGTGAGAGGTAATTATAAGATGGTCATGGAGGTTAATTGGAATACATTTTACATATGGTTTTTATGTGTATTGTACTTATTTAATTTTTAATCTTCAATATACATCAATTATAAATTAAGGTCGTATACTGTGGTATTTAACTAATTATACGTCATTTGTGAATTTCAAATTTTTTTTATATAGTTGGTTGAGAGTGGGATGCACTACATTTGTACATTGCCAACAATCTTGATTGGATGATAGTATGGATTGAATGATGTCAAAAATATGGTCGTGCATTGACATGGGAAGGTGTGGCTTCATTGGTTAACGAAGCTCATCGTAATGGAGATTCCAATGTTGCACAAAAGGAAATTGATTTAGCATATGGTTTAAGAGATAAATAGGTACGTATAAATATATTAATCACCCATATTATTTAATTATTTTTAATTATATTGATGTATATATATGTTGAGATTGTTTTCTTTGCATACATTCGGCCAAGAATAAATATGTTTATCAACTGACGATATTGCAATAATTTTTACATGTTTGACATATTGCAGGTGAAACACCACAAGGCTATGTGGTGCAATGGTTATAAATTTTGAATCAAAATGTTGGATGACATGAAGAAAACTTGTGATTCTGGTATAACTGCAGTCTTTCAAGTGACTAATGTTTCATCTAGAAGCGACATACATCCAGAAGTCTCAAAAATTGATACTATGGGATTTTGGATGATATACTTGAGTGTGACTTTAAGTCCTTCAGATTAATTTTGTTCATCGTCCTATGGTACAGGCTACGATTGAATGAAAATGATATTAAGAGAACTGTTATTGAACATAATAATGGATTTACCATGGTTAATACAAGGTTGATCGAGCGAGCTGGAAATGAGCCCTATATTCTTCCAAGCCAATGTGAGTAGGTATTTTACTTAGAGGTTCCAGGTAAACCGGGTTGGTCATTTGTTGTTAGACATGATCCAAGAGGAAGGCTGGTAAAGTATAATGTGGTGGAAGAAGAAGATACCAAAGAACTAGAAGATGATGTAGATGATGATCAGGATCAACAGTTAGTTTATGATGTCCTTGACGAAGATGTCGAAGAGGAGGAACTAGATCATCATGATGTAGGAGTTAATGTTCAAGAAGATGATATCCGTGTGGATGATAACATTATCAAAACTGATATCGATGAAGATGATAATGATATGACCAATCCTTACAATTTCAAATCTGGATTGGATGATACAGACAAAGAGTTGGATGAAGAAGAAGATCAATGACATTGAAATGTATGAGTTATACGATTATATTATCTATTTAATATTAATTTTTTGATAGAATTATATTTGAATTATGTGGTTACATAATTAATACATGATGTTTTTAATTTTTATGCCATTACATAATTAATTTAATGATGTACTTTTAAATGTTTGAAAGGTCAAAAAAATAAAACATTTCAATAGTGATGTTAACAACTTTGAAATTAGTGTGTTTTATGTTTCATGTGATCATAAAAGATTAAAAAGTCAGTTGTAGAGGTGGTTATTCAGTGGTTGACATGTAAAAGTCTTTAAAAGGCATAAAGTGATCATTGTAATGGTTGTTGATGGTTTAGGATTTAAAATACAAGCTCTTGACATTCAAAAATATGTGTTTTTCTTCAAAATTTCTATATTTTTCCTGTTATCCAACACTATACGGTCACATGCAGCCATATTTTGATGTGAAATTAATTCCAGGTCATGAATATATGTGTTAGCTTTGATTTGAATTTGATTTGAGGGCTTAAGGCATTGATTTGAGTTAGAAAGCTTCATTTCTTTGCATACAGCCCGATTACCCTATTTTTGAGGGTTTTGTAGTCCAAACATGATATAAAGGGGCTCTTACACTTTTTGTGATTATTGTAGCTTGTGTAAGAGGCCCCATGGATACTGTTGTAATTGTAGGATGCATGAATAGGGCGGATGAGAAATAAAGAAGGTATAGTTGTTGTCCTCAAGAGTTTTGTGAAGAAAAGCATGTGAAATGAAAGGTTCAAGCCTAGGTTTCAAAACAAAACATGTATGGGAGATCTAATTTTATACTTATCCATGTCCAGACCTAATGAGTTGCTTCTAATCGAATATAAATGATATACATAACACAATAGCCCACAAACACACACACACACACACACATATATATATGTATGTATGTGCGTATGTATGTATATGTATTTTTAAATGTAAATGTAAAATGCAATTATCGATGCTCTCTGTAACAATAAATACAATCAGACATCTAAATTTGGACACTCAATTTATCCAAATTTCTTATCACTTTTCGCCTAAACATCCTTCTATCCTGAAGTTAATTACAATATTACATATTTAATTAATATCTTTTAATTCTCGCTAAACCTTAAGGTATTTCAAATACCACTAAATACCTTACTCCCTCCTTAATCCCCTCATCAAAACAAATAAATATTACATTTATTTAATTCCTCACATGTCATTTTCATCTAATCCTAATCCATCTCCTTATCTTTTCATTAGCGATGTGCACATGCTAACCTGATTAGATGTGTCACATCCTCCAACTTTTGCAAGTTGGCTTTTAATCCTAATTAGCCCCTAATTATCCTCTAATTATTGATTAATTAAGCCTAATCATTCTCAAAGGAATTTTTAATTCCTTTTTATTCTTCCTAGATTCCCCTCTTTTATATGTGAATTTTTAATTCACATTCCATCCTTTCAAGGCTTCTAGAACCTTGGACTTGTCACAATTTTCACATGTGACCAACCTTGGACTTGTCACAATCTCCACATGTGACCAAGTCCCACCTTTTTGGAGCCCACCTTTTATCCTCTAGATTATCCTATGAATGTGAATTTTTAATTCACATTTATATCCCCAACCAACCACCTTTCTTTTTCCCATGTAGATTTTTGAGGAATTCTAAAATTCCTCAAAAGTCCCTTTCACTCCCACTTGGGGACAAGAAACCCCTTTTTGTGGAAATCCTCTCATCCCCCAAGGTGCATGTCCTTTTCCACCTCATGTACCTTTTTGACAACTCATCTCCACCCCATATCCTCTTGTCCACTTCACCCTCCACATGTCAAGATGTGAGGGCTTGTGGGTTCTCAACCCACCATAGCCCTTCATCTTGACCTTGTTGGAGCAATCTTGACCCTTGAATTCTCTAGAGAATTCAAATTCTCCTATAAATAGCCCCTCCTCAAGGGCATTTCCAACACTTTGCACTCTCATAACTACATGCTGTCCATTTGAATTCTCAAGCCTTCTTCAATCATTCAACCATCTTTGTTCATCATTTTGCATATTGAAGCTTGCATTATAGTCATTCAAACAATCATCTAAGGAGCACACAACCAATCCAAACAAGGGCCAATCAAAGAGGTATCAACAACAAGGGAGGTAAAAGTGTTTGTGTTTTATCTTATTTGCATTCCTTTTCGTTGAACCACTCTTTTGGATAATCTTGAGGTGTCCTTGGTATTTTGTTATTCATGTTTCTTAGTTAGATTTGCACATTTAGAGCAGTAGGAATTCCAAGGTATACACCTCTATGTTTAACTAAGTCATCGACTAAGTAATTCATAGTAACTTTAAGACTCAACTAGTTTAAACATTAGCTATGATAGCTATATCCCCAATATAGTATTTATTCCCACTAAATCCATGCATTCCTTAATATGGAATATGTACAAACACTTCAAGCAATATATATCTTTTCACTAAGTATAACAAGCAATCTTTCCTTTCGAGTTAAGAATATAGTGACCTTTTCCTATATAAGATGATATAATCTTCTAAATAAAACAATCAATAACACACAATCATTTCAAACATAAAAGAATAAAAGAGAAGAAATCAGCATGCCTATTTTTGCAATTCTCCAAAAGATCAAACTGGATTCCTATTTTAGCCTTCTCTCAAATCAGTATGTAAATTAACCAAATAATCCTTCTTACTTTCCTCCAAAATCTCCCTCTCAAATATCTCTCACAACTCTCAGCCTCACTCAACTCAAAAATGTAGATTACAAATACTTAGAAAAACACAGCTTGAATGAAAAAAATATGCATCCCTAATGAGGTTGAGAGCACCTTTATTTATACACTAAGATCAGTAACAAAAGGCTAGAAATAGGGCATTATGATTGAAACTTCTCGACTTAAGAGATTTGACTCGGCAATGAAAAGAAAAGGTGGTAACTAAGTTCATTGCACAATAAACACATATGCAACAAAGATGAATGAGTTGATGCCAATATAGACAACAAGAATGATGATCAGTAATGCAAGGTATTTGCCTCCTGTTAGGGTTCAGGAAGATTGGAGCAATAAACATTAACAATTATATGTAGATTAAATAACCCAGAAATAACAATGAATAATCACACAAAAGAGATCAACACAAAATTTTAATGTGGTTCACCCAATATGGGCTACATCCATAGAAACTCAGTCATCTACTGATTTTATTATCTAGTGCAAAATAGATTACAATCTTGCAAATACCATACCACAACTTACAGTTATGTGCTTGACTATTTCTACATATTCAAAATGCTTCATAAACAGGAAATTCATATTGAAAGTTAGACTTCTAATTGATTCATGCCTTTATCAGTTGGTGCCACATGATATCACTCGCGTAATATTTCATGGTCATTGTTGGTTTATTTAGCTTGGTTGAAACTTTTTTTGTGCATGAATATTTACTATTATTTACTTTGACAAAGTCTTTGCAGCCAAGATTACACAGAAGGAAGTAATAGTAACTTAAGTGCTTATTGGTATAGCATTGTCCATATTATATTACAACACTTTAAGAATCATTTGATAATATATATACATGTTGTTTATTGTGCTATACCCTTATTTACCATGTTGTGTGCATTATATAGCATAGACTATACTTTAAATGCTATACGTTGGTTAAGTAATCCAACGTTATGATTATTAAACATGCATAATGATTATATACATGTATATAATATATATATATGTATATGTGTGTGTGTTTGTGTGTGTGTGTATATATATATATCAATTCAAAAGTTTATATAACACAGTATTCGATAATCAAATGCACATTCACATATTAATGTAAGTGTGTGTATATACGCATATATATTCATGTGTATATATATATATATATATACAAATGTACTAGTATGGATGTATCCATTTCGTCAATACATACTCATAGGTTAATACATGTATATATGTATATCCTATATATACATATATAACACACCTTATATTTAAACACATATATTCCTAGTCTTATCGACCGACATATATTCATGGTATGTATATATATATATATGTATATGTCACCTTGTACATATGACGTTCCCATGCATATGGGTAACCTATGTACATGAGCATGCATAGATATGTCTATCTATGTATTCTTATGCACGTATTTACTCATGTGCATGAGTTTTCCATTGACACATGCATATACACATATATATACATATTATGCATATATATTACATCAATTAAAAACACATAAAGAGGAACTCACATAATCAAAGAGTCTCAATACTTCAACTCCTAAGAAAGAACATTCATAAATAAAAATGCAAGCAAGACTAAGGATAACTTACTATTCCCCAACTCTTTTCCCGACTTGACCAAACTAGAAGTGTGTGTGTGAAAGCTTAGTTTAGATCTTTTATCAAAAGTTACCAGACCAATTTCTTCTCCCTGAGTGATACTTCCCCTCTCTTCAGGAGGCTTGATACTTTTCCTACAACCAATTTTACACTTTTTAATAGTAGTTAGTTGAAAACTATACATTCACTCGCATCATATATTTTCATAATCAGAATCATTTCATTTAACATCAAATTGAATCAACATATATTCTTCATATTTTCAAAACACATAAAGCATAAATATGCCCATTCCAAGCATTTTCACCCAACTAGGTAAAAGTAAATAAGTAGTAACACAACGGGGTGTAACATATTCCCCCCCTTGTGAATCATCATCCTCGATGATTTTAAGTAGCAGATATAAATATAAGCTATAAGCATAAACATATCATAATTGTTTTTCAAGAACTAGCACAAAAGCATGTAAGACATGTGGAAACTTTTGCTTAATTTCAACATAGTCTTCCCAAGTAGCAAAATCTTCTAAATACTGGTCCCACTAGACTTTGAATTATAGAACCTCTTTGTTACACAAGAAAAGCTTACGTGTTATGAGCACCTTGAGAGGCTTGATTCTTACCCCTCCTAGATCCTACACCTGTAAAGCATTCCAATCAATAATGTGGTTATCCTCTGGTATATATTTTTTAAGGTATGATATGTGAAAAACATTTTTCATCCTAGCAAGAGTTGGTTGCAACGCAATTCGGTAAGCAACTGGTTTATTTCCTCAAGAACCTCGAAAGGACTTATGTAGCATGAGGCTATTTGAAATAATTTCCAAACTTGATGAAAGTCTTATGAGGTTTGACCCTTAACAACACCTTTTCCCCTACTACAAAATTTTTAGGTACTCGCTTAGCATCTGTGTAGCTTCTGCCTATCATCGGCTTCAGCTAACCTTTGTTTAATAATTCCTACAAGTGCTCCATTTCTGATAACATCTCTGGTCCAAGAATTATTCTATCCTCTAACTTATCCCAGCTTATAAGAGTTTGACATTTTTTTCCATATAATGCTTTGAATGGAGCCATTTTTATTGTTGAATGATACAAATTATTATATGCAAATTCGACTAATGGCAGGTAATCTTCCCACTTGTATTGTTGATCTATGAAATACATCCTTAGTAGATCTTCAAGAACTTGGTTAACTCTCTCAGTTTGTTATTTTTGGATGATAGGCTGAGCTTATATTCAACTTAGTTCCAAGCATGATGAGAACAAGGTTGCCAAAACCTAGATGTCACGCGACCATCCCTATCTGAAATTATCTTCTCAGGAATCCCATGCAATCTAAACACCTCTTGAATAAATTTTTGAGCTATGACGGGAGCTCCATCAATTATATTTCCCAGTATAAAATGCACCACCTTAGTTAACTTATACACCACCACTAGAATAGCATTGTGCTTATTCCTTGACATAGGTAGACCTTGTACAAATTTCATACTAATAATTTGCCACTTGCTTTTGGGTATATCATGTGGATATAAAATATTTGCAAGGTGATGATGTTCTACTTTTACTCTTTGACACTCTAATCATCTTGCAACAAATCTTGCAGCATCCCCCTTCATACCCTTCCAAAAATATAGAAGCTTCACATTTTCCAATATCTTCATCACACCAAGATGTCCATGGTGCTTCATGAACTTCTTTCCACACCAGATTCCTTAACTCTAAATTAGGGACATATACTTTAAACCTTAATAATCCATTTGGTTCAAATTGATAACCTTCATATCTTGCATCTTGTGGATTATCCATGAGTACTTACTTAAATTTCTTGTATAATTCATCATCTATGGATTATTGCAACACATGTTCCTTAAAGTTGGTTTGAATTGCTACCCTTGAGGTGATATGCCTTCTTTGACTCAGAGCATCGGCTACTCGATTCTCCTTTCCCTTGATGTAGTTGATATTGAAGTCATAGTTTAATATCAACTCCAACCACCTTCTTTGTTGTGCATTCAAATTGGGTTGAGTAAATAAATACTTTAGACCGTGATGATTGGTCTTCAACTCAAAAGGTTTTTCCATCAGATAATGTCTCCACATCTGTAATGCATGAACTACTGCCACTAACTCCAAATCATGTGATGCATAATTTTTTTTCATAGGGTTTTAGCTTTCTAGATTCATAAGAAATGACTTACCCCTCTTGCATTAAAACTCCTCCTATTCCTTCTCTTGATGTGTCTGTTATGACAGTAAAGTTGCCTTCTAGATCAGGTACCTTCAATATTGGTGCGATAGTTAACTTCTCCTTGACTAGGTTGAATGTTGCTTGACACTTTTCTGACCACTCAAACTTCTTACCCTTCCTTTGTAATGAAGTAATAGGAAAGGCTATCATAGAAAATTTTGCAACAAACTTCCTCTAGTAACTAGCCAAACCCATAAAGCTTCTAACTTCTGGTACAATCTTGGGTACTAGCCACTCAAGCACCACCTTTATCTTAGTTGGATCTACTGCAATCAAATTACATGACATAGGTACCACACTTCCTTCTGAAAGAATGTACACTTAGAGAGTTTTCCATATAGCTTGTGCTCTCTTAACCGTTGCAGTACTATCTCTAAGTATTTACAATGCTCCTCATCATTCTTGGAATAGATTAAGATATCATCTGGGAATACTAATACAAAGCTATCCAAGCAGTCTCTAAATAAATTGCTCATCAGGTTCATGAATGTTGCTAGTGTATTTGTAAGTCTAAAGGGTAGGGCTATGAACTCATAATGATCGTATCTAGTCCTAAAAGCAGTTTTAAAACTATCTTCCTCTTTAATCCTTAGTTGGTGATAACTGGATCGCAAATCAATCTTTGAGAATACTGTCGCTCCTCGCATCTTATCAAAAAGATCATCAATTTGTGGTAACAGATACTTTTTCTTTATCGTAGCTTTGTTAAACATTTGATAATCTATACACAAGCGTAGGGTACCATCCTTCTTCTTCATGAAGATCACTAGCACTCCCCAGGGTGAAACACTGGGTCTTATCAATCCTTTAGACAACAACTCTTCCAACCATGCCTTAAGCTCCATTAATTTTGTTGTAGTTATCCTATAGGGTACTTTAGATACATGTTTCAACCCTGGTACAAGAATATCAATGGAGAAATCAAATACTCTTTTGTGAGGTAGTCCAGGTAGTTCTTTTGGAAAAACATCCACAAATTTTTGTAATATGGGATATTTCTCCATATCCATTTCTCCAGACTCCACCACTTCTCCTTCAATTTCTTGAGACTCTTGCATATCACCATACATGACTTTATCTTGAGGAGTGACTTCCTTGAATTCTTCTAGTTTATCCATTTTAACTGCAAATAGTTGGCAACCTTTCTTTTTTTCCCTATGCATTTTCACAACCGATATATGTTGCATTTTTACTTCTCTAGGTGTTCCTTGAAAAGATACTAGATTTCCTAGATCATCTAGACACTCTACAGTTTTAGCATGTCAATCCACCTTAGCTCTATGCTTCCATAGCCAATTCATACCTAAGATAAAGTCATACAATCCTAAGGGTACTACATACATGTTTACTTTCGTTGAGAAACTTGGAAGTTCAACCCTTGCCTCAAATAAACATTAGTTCACCGTTGCTCTTGCCTAGTTTGCACATTCTACAACCCAATATTTTTCCATATAACCAACCTTCCTAAAAATATGATTAGCTACTCTAGGTGAAATTTTTTTATGTGGCTCTAGTATCAATAAGTATGGAAATAGGTAAACCAAACAAAGTACCTAGAGTTTCCACCAGGGTGATCTAGTATTCAACTTGTCGATTGTCCACTGCTGCATGGATCCTTTGCTAAAATGTAGCCCATTGGGGAGGAAGTGAGTTACCATGTGGTTGCAAACTTCATGGTTTGTTAGTACATTGACTTGCATAATGATCCCCACCACTTGTATAACATCCTATCATTGGACCTCTTCTTTTTGTTGACCTATCAGAATTACCATCACTCCCTCCAATTTTGCTATAATTACCACTATTGTAGTTGTTTCCTTGACATTCCTTCCTTGACTCATTCCATTTATTATGGGATCCTTTGTCCCTTTCCTTTGAAATTTTTTCCCCTCATCAAACTTCTTGGGAGCTTGTTTAAATTGATATCATATATTCTTCTTTCAATTCCTCTTCTCCCAATGGTTCAAGATGGCTTTGAGCTTTCGCTCTTGCTTGATTGCATTCTTGTAGAATAGGTCCATAGTGGATAGACCATGTACATCCACCTTGTTGGTATGTGGCAACTGATCATGCAAGTACTGTACACTCATAACAAGAAATGGGGTTTTTCCCTGTTGACACGTCAAGGTTTTCCCGTTAACACGTCAAATGAAAAAATACCTTGTAAACCCTCATTCTAGAAGGTTCCAAAAGGCTTGTTATAAGTAGCTAGGATGTATGTTGTGACATGGTGTTTGTGAGATTGTAATCTTTCTTGCACTGGATAATAAAATCATTAGGTGGCTGAGTTTCTGTGGATGTAGCCCATATTGGGTGAACCACGTTAAATTTTGTGTTGATCTCTTTTGTGTTATTCTTCATTGTTATTTCTAGGTTATTTAATCTGCATATAATTGTTAATGTTTATTGCTCCAATCTACCTGAACCCTAACAACTAGTATTAGAGTTGCGTATATTTGGGTTGATTGGAATGAAACCTCTAGATTTGAGTGGGAGTGATGGAAGAAGGAAAATTCAAGGTTGAGAAGTTCAACGGCTAGAATTATCAATTATGGAAGATGTAGATGGAAGATTATTTGTATCAAAAGGATCTATAGCGGCCATCACAAGGAAAAGCAAAGAAAGAAGTTGTGATGTTCGATGAAGAATGGGAGATTCTGGATAGTAAGGCATTGGGAACCATTTGGTTGTGCCTAGCACCATTTGTGGTGTTCAATATAACAGAAGCAAAGACAATAGAGGATCTGATGACAACTTTGGCTAAATTGTATGAAAAAATATCAACCTCAAATAATCTATTTCTCATGAAGCATTTGTTTAATCTGAAAATGATTGAAGGTGGATCTATGACAGATCATTTAAATGAATTTAATACAATTACTAGTCAGTTAACTTCTGTAAAAGTGAATCTTGATGAAGAGGTGAGGGCTCTCTTGGTTTCATGTACTTTTCCAGAAAGCTAGAATAGCTTGGTAATGGGTGTAAGTAACCCTTTCTTTGGTTCAAATACATTGAAATTTGATGATGTTGTAGGTGTTATCCTTAGCAAGGAAATGCGACGGAAAAGCATAGGTGAGAGTTCAACATCGAGTAATGCTTTGACTGTAGAGAACAGGGGAAGAAAAAAGGAGAGAGGAAAAATCCCAACAAATCATGGGAAATCAAAGAAAGGCAGATCTAAATCTAGAGGAAAAATGAATTACTGGCATTGTGGAAAGCTAGGACACTTGAAGAAGGATTGTTGGTCTCGAAAGAGAAAACAAGGAGACAAACAACATGATGAGAGTAAGGAAGCTAATGTTGCAAGTAATAAATTGTAGGATGCTTTAATTCTATGTTTAGATAATGCTAATGATTCTTGGGTAATAGATTCAGGGGCTTCATTTCATGCCACACCCCATAGGAAACATTTTGTAGATTATGTTCAAGGTGATTTTGGATAGGTATATTTGGGTGATGATGAACCCTATTAGAATGTTGGAAAAGGAAAGATAAAAATAAAGTTATAGAATGGAAATGAATGGTTGGTACATGAGGTAAGGCATGTTCCAAATTTGAGAAGGAATTTAATTTCTACAAGACAACTAGGTAATGAAGGCTAAATAGTTACCTTTTCAAAAAAAAATTGGAAGGTCACTAAAGGTGCATTAGTAGTAGCTAAAGGTGAAAAGGTAGGCACATTGTATTTGTGTACTGGTGATACTTATTCTACCTTAGTTGCTACATAAATAGTTGCTACTAAGATAGTTATAGCACTTGCTATAGGGACAGAAACAGAATTGTGGCATCATAGACTTGGGCACATGAGTGAGAAAGGGATGAAGATCCTTCACTCCAAAAATTTTCTACCAGGTCTAAAGCAGATTGACTTGGAGTTCTGCAAAAATTGTGTTTATGGAAAATAGAAGAGTCTAATTTCTCAAAGTTGGTAAAGAGAAGAAGAGTGAGAAATTAAAGCTTGTGCATTCAGATGTATGGGGACCAACTCAGGTATCTTCTCTTGGTGGCTCTTTCTATTATGTTACTTTTATCGATGATGCAACTAGGAAAACATGGGTGTATTTCCTAAAACAAAAATTAGAAGTATTTGAAACTTTTAAAAAGTGGAAATCTTTGGTTGAGAATGAAACAAGAAAAAAGTTGAAGTGTCTCAGATCTAATAATGGAGGCAAGTATTGTAGTAGAGAATTTGAAAATTATTGTTCATACTATGGAATTCGTAGGTAGAAAATACTTCCTGGAACCCCACAAGAAAATGGTGTGTCTGAGAGGATGAATAGGACCATTATGGAGCGTGCAAGGAGCATGAGATTGCATGATAGACTACCCTTACAATTTTGGGAAGATGTTGTACATACTATTGTTTATTTAATAAACAAGGGACCTTCAAATCCTTTAAATGGTGGCATTCCAAAGGAGGCATGGAAAGGTAAAAATGTAAACTATTCATTTATGAAAACCTTTGGTTGTGAAGCTTTTTTCCATGTTGATATTGAAAATAGAACCAAGCTTGAGGCTATCTAAAAAATGTACCTTCATTGGATATGGAGTAGATGAATTTGGTTATTGGTTATGGGATTATGAAAATCATAAAATCATTAGGAGCAAAGATGTTATATTCAATGAGAAGGTCATGTATAAGGATCAGCTACAGGAAAAGAAGCATGAACAGGCCAAAAAGTAATATGTGGTGTTGGATGAGATTCTAAAAAATAAAATGCCAATGGTACCTGATGCTCAGAAACAACAAGTTATCCCACAGACTCCTACAAGTGTTAAATGTTCTACAAGGATAACTAGACCTCCAGAAAGATTTTCTCCATCGTTAAGTGTTAACTAATTCTAGTGAACCTAAAGGTTATGAAGAAGCAATATAGGTAGATACCAAAAAGCAGTGGGAGCTAGGCATGAAAGAGGAAATTGATTCCTTACTGTAGAATCAGACTTGGGACTTATTCCAATTGTCTACAGGTAAAAGAGCATTGCCAAATAAATGGGTTTATAGTTTGAAGGAAGAAGATGGAGGTAAGAAAAGATATAAGGCCAGGCTCATGGTAAAAGGTTTTGCACAAAAAAAAGTTATAGATTTTGATGAAATATTTTCTTCAATTGTAAAAATGACTTCTACTAGAACTATTCTAATTCTTGTGGCTATGGAAGACTTGCATCTTGAATAGCTATATATAAAAACAATATTTCTCCCTGGGGATTTGGAAGAGGAAATATACATGCAACAACCACAGGGAAATGAGGTCAAGGGTAAGGAGGAATTTGTGTGTAGGTTAAAAAAGAGTTTGTATGGCCTGAAGCAAGCACCTCGGTAATGGTATTTGAAATTTGATAGTTTTATGGCTAAACAAGGTTACAAAAGATGTCATTCTAATTATTGTGTTTATTTTAAGAAATTGGGTAATGGCAGTTATATTATCTTGTTGCTTTAAGTTGATGACATGCTTGGTGTCAGGTCTAACATGCAACATATTAATGAACTTAAGTAGAAATTAGCAAATTCATTTGCTATGAAGGATTTGGGTGCAACAAAACAAATCCTTGGTATGAGGATCACACGGGATAGGACAAATAGAAAATTATTTTTCTCAAAGTGAGTATGTAGAGAAGGTGTTGAAAAGGTTTGACAGGTAGAATGCAAAAGTGGCTAGTACACCTTTGCCTAGTCATTTTAAGTTGACTAAGGAGACGTGTCCAAAGAAACAAGAGGAGGAAGACAAAATATCTAGGATACCATATGCATCAGCAGTTGGTAGCTTGATGTATGCAATGGTTTGCACAAGGCCAGATATTTCACACGTAGTGGGAGTTGTGAGCAGGTATATGAGCAATCTGGGAATGGAACATTGGAATGCGGTAAAATGGGTTCTCTGATATTTGAGAGGTACTACTTCAAAGAAACTATGTTTTGGAGGAACAAATTTTGCTCTAATAGGATATGTTCACTCTGATCTAGCGGGTGATATTGATAGCAAGAGAAGTACTAAAGGGTATATTTTTATGGTAGGAGGTAATGTGCAATTAGTTGGATTTCAAGACTGCAAAAGGTTGTTGTGCTTTCAACCACTGAAGTTGAGTATGTTGCTGCTACGGAAGCTAGCAAGGAGATGATTTGGTTACAACATTTTTTGGAGGAATTGGGACAATGAAAAGAAGATAGCCCTTTGTACGTGTTGATAGCCAGAGTGCCATTCATCTTGCTAAGAACTCAGCTTTGCATTCAAAAAATAAGCACATACAACTTAGATACCACTTCATCCAATCAGTTTTGGAGGATGGACAGTTGAAGTTGGAGAAAATTCACACACAAGTGAGAATCTTGTAGATATGTTGACAAAGGCAGTTACATGGGAGAAACCAATTTCCTTATCAGTTTCCATTGGCCTTCACAAATGATAATGGTGGACATAAGAAACCAGATAGACTTGTAATCTAGTGGGAGTTGTAAGTGCAGTGGTGTCATCTTGGATCAGTCTCCAAGTGGGAGATTGTTTGGTGTGGAGCCTAATAAATCTCCAAGTGGGAGATTATTGGTATGTGGTGACTAATCATGCAAGTATTGTACACTTGTAACAAGAAATGGGGTTTTTTCCCGTTGACACGTCAAGGTTTTCCCGTTAACACGTCAAATGAAAAAAGACCTTCTAAAACCCTAATTCTAGAAGGTTCCAAAAGGATTGTTATAAGCGGTTGGGATGTATGTTGCGGCATGGTGCTCGCGAGATTGTAATATGTCTTGTACTGGATAATAAAATCATTGGGTGGCTAAGTTTCTATGGATGTAGCCCATATTGGGTGAACCACATTAAATTCTATGTTGATCTCTTTTGTATTATTCTTTATTGTTATTTTTAGGTTATTTAATTTGCATATAATTGTTAATGTTTATTGCTCCAATCTGCTTGAACCCTAACACACCTCTCCACCTATTTGGTTAATAAGTCCCATAATGAACTTTCTAATTTGAAATCTCTCATCCTTTTGGTACATTGGCACATACCTTAAGAGATGAGTGAACTTCTCCCAATATTCATTCACTGACATTTCTCCTTGTCTTAGATTTTGGGAATTAATGATTTTTTGATTCAAAATGAGTTGAGGTAACCACCTCTTTCAAAAAATCTCAACAAACTCATTCTAAGTCAACTTAAGGGAACTAATCCCAAGTTCCATCTTCTTGTTCATCCACTAGTTAGAGGCTTCTCTTGCTAACTGGAATGCTCCCCACAAAACTTTAGTAACTTCATAATAGTTTCTTATTTCAAAATACTTCTCCATTTGAATAAACCAAGCCTCAACTTCTTCTCCACTGGTGCTTCCTTCAAATTTAGGAGGAGTAATCTTTCTCATATCCCTAGATAATTCAATTTCCATATGCTTTCTCTTGGTTCCCTCAGAATTTGTTTGAGTTCTAACACTTTCTTCATCTCTAGATTTAGTGCGGTTTCTAGAATCTTCCCCTTCTTCCTCATTATTGGAAACTTCATCTTCTTCATTGTGTGGGACTTCTTCATCCTTTTTTTTCTTTTCCCCTCACTTCTTGCTCAAGGTTTCCTATCATTGCATTAGTTTCATTCATGATTGACAAAAGTTGATCCATCTTGGCTTCAACATTTTTCAGACCTTGTCCATGTTGGAAGACTGAAATCACTGAGAGGGGGGGTGAATTAGTGATTTATAAAAGTCACAAACTTTATCAAAACCAAGAATTTATGTTTACTTTTGAACCAAGAGAACAAATGACAGTTTGTGAGGAAAACTTGACTTGTGCATTAATCATGAATTAGGCATATGAATAAAAACATTGACATGGATTGAGACATAGACTAAACCAAATGAATACTTTTATACTTTCTCTTGTATCAGAGTTCACAACAATAACAAAAATTTATGCATGACATAACATTGGCAGATATGAAAGACTGATAATTAACAACCATTCAATGCATTTGATGACACATTAAAATCAAACAGATAAGAAAAATCACACACATAAAACCATCACATAACACAATATATGTCCTGAGTGGAAAACCCTCTTGGGGAATAAAAACCACTCGAAAAAATCTTTATCTTTATTCATTTAGAGCACCAACTCTTCAAAGTTCAGGAGCGCCAACTCACAAAGTTCAGGAGCACCAACTCCACAAAAATTCAAAAGCACCAACTTCATAAGATACAAGAGCACCAACTCCTTTACAATGCAAAACAGTTATAGTATTCTATTAGAACCCTAGAAGTGCAATTTGCAGTACTAGAATCTCAATAGAAGACCATATATATTTTCAATAAGCACATTGAAGAATGTTATGAAAATGACAACATATTCTCTTATACAATAATCTGAGAATCAAAAATATTTTCAAAGCAATACAATGTCTTATATATGTCAAGATTAAGCCTGAAGTCT
Source organism: Sequoia sempervirens (assembly GCA_007258455.2). NCBI lineage: Eukaryota > Viridiplantae > Streptophyta > Pinopsida > Cupressales > Cupressaceae > Sequoia > Sequoia sempervirens. The sequence continues at coordinate 20,326 of VDFB02336305.1, forward strand.
CATATATTTTTTCTTACAGGTCAACCGAGAAATGCCAAAAATCCATCCTTTAAAGACACTGCAAAATAACCTCTGAAAGCAGTTTGTGTAACTGTAAACCAACTCGGGTTGGGGTTTAAATGGAAAACCCTAAATAATCCTTCTTCAAACAAACCCTTTAACAAAATGAAACCATTTCAGTTACAGTCCATGAAATCTTTCTTTTAACAAACCCTTTAAAAATAAAAAACCTTAACAATAGCACTTTCACACAAATTTTATTCACAAAATAAACATTCTTAACCACCTGCATAAACAATTGTTCAAAGCTCGTAAGCTACAAGAAGAGCATTACCTGATTCGGTGCAAAAAAAACTAAAAATTATGCCTTAAAAACCTGATAACCGTCCAGCTGGTAGAAGCCAACTTCCACTGTTGTTTCCTTGTCCAAACACCCATAGTCACATCTTTTTCAAGCTCAAAGTCATTCCATATGCCGGCCAAGCTCATACAGTGAGCTAATTTACATAACCATAATATGTCGGTTGAGAAAAGCTAAATGAATTTGTAGACAATAGAATACCATGGTGACTAGGGTTCCATAATACATTTTTCCCTAACCGAGCTTCAAGTTTTCGAAGACTTTGCATAATCTAGTGATCATTTGAGATCCAGTACTATCAAACAAAACATCATAATTCCTTAGAATCCGCTACCAAATACTTTACAAAGAATGCTGACAACATTATAATACTAATCATTAAACTCAAGCAAATGAAAGTTGTCAGTGCCAAGTCACCAAAACCAAATAATAGCTATCAAATAGTCGAATGTTTCCAAGGCTGTCGAAGCCAAGTTTTAATTTTAGCAACAACTAGTCACTTGTACAATGTGACTTTCATCAATAAAACCCGATGCCACATGTATTGTGATCAAACAAAATGCTAACCATATAAACCTGTCTGATACCTCATGTATTCTCCATCCATCACATGATTAATGTGACTTTGTTTAAAACCCAAAACCTTATTAAAATGAGTCCAAACAAAACCAAATCACCTTGTCATAATGATTTTTAATAACAAAAACTTTCTTGAATAATTTTCAAGTGACTTGTATAATGTCAATTTCTTTGACAATATAGATTGCAATGAGATCCGATAGAACCACCTTTGTTCCACATGCTAATAATAAATCAAATTCCTTATAAGCAAATGCCAATTACCTTAGCAAAGACATGAAAAAGTGAATTGACCAAGCCACACATATACCTAAAACATTTTTCTTTTTAACCAATCTGAAATGCTTCAAATGCAAAGACCATAGTACTGCACTATCAAAATGATAAAATGTCAGCATCAACTTGTATCAAGATTTGAACCAATCAAAAACTGAACCAAAACTTGTAACTGCATATGAAATATGTATCATGTATCAACCAAAACCTATAACTGCATGTGAAAACCAAACCTCAACCATGTAACCATTTTTGTGATCAAGGACAAACTACAAACATAATAAACAACTGAAAGCCAACAAACTTCCCCTTTGTCCTTAATGGAAAAACGCATATCATCTCTCCTCCTTTTTGCTTCAATGATAAAGAATGAAAGAAGAGAATGTGAGATGCCATGAATATAAACAACTGAAACCAACCAACACAGTAACCAACTGCAAGTAGAGCAATATAGCAACAAATGAAAATAGACAAGAGAGCTATCAACGAAAACATATAGAAACAAGCTCCCCTTGAACCAAAAATGGGAGAATCAATGAAGTAGGGATTGAGAGATAACTCCCAATCAGAATCTCAGACTTTCAAAAACGTCTTTGGATAAAGGCTTAGTGAATATATCATCCACCTATTCTTGTGAAGCAACAAACTATAGACATACTTCATTAGCCAACACTTTTTCTCGAAGAAAGTGAAACTTGATGGCAATGTGTTTAGTGCAAGAGTGCATAATAGGATTTTTAGAGATATTGATCACACTAGAATTATCATATAAAATAGAAATAGGCTTAGAAACTATGGTACCCATATCAGACAATGTTTGAGTCATCCAAAGCAATTGAGTACAACAAGAAGTGGCAGCTATGTATTCTACCTCAGTAGTGAAAAGAGGAACAAATTCTTGTTTCTTGTTGTGCCAAGCCACTAACCAATCACCAAGAAAGAATGCAGCACCACTGGTGCTTTTCCTATTATCCAAATAGCCAGCCCAGTCAGCATTTGTATATGCAATCAGAGAAAAATCATTGCTTCTAGGATACCAAAGACCATAATCAAGAGTACCCTAAATATACTTAAAGATTCCTTTAACAACAATAACATGGGATTCCTTAGGTGATGCCTGAAATCTTGCAACCATGCAAACTGCCTACATTATATCAGGTCTAGAAGCAGTTAAATATAACAAACTGCTAATCATTGATCTATATTCAAACTGATTTGCATCAGGTGAATCATCAGTTTTAGTGAGTTTGCAACCTGTAACCATTGGAGTACTAACAAGATGGCATCCATCCATTTGAAACTTCTTAAGCATCTCTCTAGCATACTTGGTTTGAGAGAGAAATATACCACTTTCAAGTTGAGAAACTTGACCAAGAAAGAAAGTCAATTCTCCCAACATTGACATTTCAAATTAAAATTCCATAATATGAGAGAATTTTTTAGTTAAAGCATCATTATTACAGCCAAAAATGATATCATCTACATAGACTTCAACAACCAGAATATCAGTACCTTCAATCTTGACATAGAGATTGTTGTCAACACCACCTCTAGTGAATCCATTTGATGTCAAATGATTACCCAGCCTAGAGTACCATGCCCTAGGTGCTTGTTTTAAGCCATATAAGGCCTTCTTCAACCTGTAAACATGATTAGGCTTGTCTTTGAAAACAAACCCTTCAGGTTGTTCCATATAGACCTCTTCATCTAAATAACCATTTAAAAATGCAATTTTGACATCCATTTGATAAACAGTGAAATTCTTATAAACAGAATAAGCCAAAAATATTCTAATGGATTCTAGTCTAGCAACAAGTGCATATGTTTCACCAAAATCAATACCTTCCTTTTGAGCATAGCCTTTGTAAACAAACCTTGCTTTGTTGCGAACAAATTTTCCATTTTCATCAAGCTTATTCCTGTAAACCCACTTGACACCTATGACATTCTTGTCATCAGGTCTTGGGACTAACTCCCAAGTTTGGTTTTTCTCAATTTGACTTATTTCTTCCTGCATAGCCTTAATCCAACATTCATCCAAGAGAGCTTCATTATAGTTCTTGGTTTCAAATTCAGTAACTAAACATAAGGCTATATGTTCTATTATTTGAGCTTGTTCTTCAAATTTAGCAACCTTTCTTCGTGTTTGAACTCCAGCATTTCTATCCCCAATAATTTTATTTGAGGATGATTTTTAGCAACAAATTTTGGAGTTTTAGGCACAATATTTTTAGAACTTGTTGTTTCAACATGTTTAGGACTTGTTGTCTCAACATTTTTAGGTATTATTTCAAGTTTTATTTTTGTTTCTTCCGCATTATCCTACACAAGATTAGTTTCTAAATGTAGTCTTTCATCAACTTTCACACTAATTGCCTCAACAATTTTATTAAGCATTTTATTATAACATTTGTAGGCTTTACTTTGAGTTGATTATCCCAAAAAGATACCCTCATCACATTTTGATTGAAAGCTACCTAGATGTTCATCTTTCTTAATAAAGCATTTGCTACCAAAAATTTTAAAATGTTTTACAGAGGCAAACTTTCCATGCCACAATTCATAAGGAGTGAATTTTGATTTCACTCTAAGTTGCACTCTGTTTAAAATGTATGCGGTTTTATGAACAACTTCTTTCCAATACATGTCAGGCAACTTAGCCTCATCTAACATGGTTCTTTCCATTTCCTACACAGTTCTATTTTTACGTTCAACTACCCCATTTTGTTGAGGTGTTCTAGAGGTTGCATATTGTCTTTTAATACCATATTGTTCACAATAATCAACAAATTCCTAAGAGGTGAACTCTCCTCCTTTATCAGATCTTAAGCATTTAAGCTTTAAATCATATTCTTTTTCAACCGTTTTATGAAAGATCTTGAATCTTTCAAATGCCTCTAATTTATGTTTAAGAAAAGTAACCCAAACCATTCTTGTATAGTCATCCACAAACAACATGAAATAATTTTCACCATTAATTGACCTTGTTCTAGTTGGGTCACACAAATCTGTATGCACTAGTTGTAAAGGCTTATTCGAAGAATGTTCTTTTATCTTACAACTAACTTTAGTTTGTTTACCACTTAAACATTCTTTGCACATAGAGTTTTCTGGTTTGTTAAGGACTGGTAGACCTCTAACATTCTGGTTTTAACTGATTCTAACCAGATTATCAAAGTTTATATGTCCTAATATTTTATGCTATAACCAGATTTCTTCAACTTAACCCATTAGATGCATACCTTCATTATTGTCATTACGAGAGGTGTCTAGGAGATTATAAACATTACCTTTAGTCCTTCTCCCTGCTACAATAGTCTTTCCAGACTTTTTCTTGATCTCACATCCCTGTGAAGTAAACATAACATGATAACCACTATCACATATTTGGTTAACACTAAGTAAATTATGCTTTAGGCCTTCCACATAATACACATCATAGATAGGTGTGTCCTCATTTAGCAGAAGTGAACCTTTACCTTTAATCTATATACCAGTGTTATCACCAAATTTCACATATCCACCAACATAATCTTCAAGTTTGATGAATTTGTCCTTGTCCCCTGTAATGTGGTTAGAGCAACCACTATCTAGGACCCATAAGTCCTTTTTAGAATGAAAAGTAGTTTGGACTAGCATTGATTGCTCTATGCTTTTAACAAATTTAGGTTTCCAAATTGTTTTTGTTTTCTACTGTTTATTATGCAGATTAACTTTACATTGTTTAACTATATGTCCCAAAGTGTTGACATCTAACCTGATTAACAAAACCAAAGTACTGCTTATGTCCAAACCTTGGTATTCTAGAATTCATGAGTCTGCAAGTACTCACTTTATGGCCAAATTTGTTGCAGAAGAAGCAGTAACCACGAAAGAAAGGATTGAATTGGAATAGTGTTCTTTTATTTTCAAAAGAATGTACATAATTCTTACCAAATTCAAAATGATTTCATTTGAAACTCTTGTTTGTAGAAGTAGATTTTTGCTTTGAAGTATCAATTGAACATTCACCTTTTTCAAACCCAACACCAATTTTATCTTTATTCAGTTTCCGCTTGCTAAGCATACCATTGAGTTTTAAAGTACTTGTTACCCATTTTTCACTCATTGGTTCAAAAGGTAGAATTTGTTTTAAACTGAGGAAGATAAGGTACATTTTATTATCCTTCTTTATCACATTCGAATGTATAAATGAAAAATCTGAAAAGGTTACAACTACAGACTATTACATTCATACATATGCATGTAATAGAGAAAGATTCGCATATTTCTAAAAATGTAATCTTTGTTGAATGTGATAAGATACATGTGTCTCACACAGCAAGTCGTGAGACTGACTTTCCTTTGATACAAATAAAGATAAATCAATACATGAATAAATGAAGGAAAATAAATAAGCATGTAGAAGGGATGACCAGTCATTGCCTGAATGACTGGTTGAGGTTTGTCTCGCTCTGATGTTGTCCTCATTGCTTATCCTTCCTAGTTTCCATGCGCTCTTGTCCCTGCAGCAGTCAAGCAATGTGTTAGAGTTATACTCTAAGCAATGAAAAGTCATAACTATACATGATCATTTATATTATCCACCTATCCATGTATCAATTTTTCTCCATATGCATCAAGAGATCAATGAATGCCTCAGGTGTCTAGGAAAACCATTTGGTCAATGTACACACAAAAGACAGTCATCTTTTCTAACTTGTTTGTTCCATGTGCAGCTACAGGTGCAGTTATTTTTAGATTAAATGGGTGGAGATAAATGCGGCTCCCATGAGGGTTGAGACCAGCTCATTATTTATGCTCAACTCATGAAGTACACTTCAGTACATTCAATGTAGATTGCAATTATAATATGTCACTAGCAGATATTTTCTTATTGAAGCAGTGAAAGAGCATAAAATAACATGATCATTCAACTAGAAGCATAATACCATGAAACTTTATGCATGATGCAAGGTTACAGATAAAGAAAATGAAATAATCATGAATTGAGATGTGCATTGTTGAATGTTAAATGGAAGAATCCAAGGATTATTCAACAACATGCATAAGAGGAGGAGTCACTGTCATAGTTATTTAGAGGGTCCAGGTGTGGACAAGTCCTATGCCCTATGAAACAACACATATATGCTCTGTGAAAATGAAAGATTTGCAGTAGGCTTGCAAAAGATAGAGGTAGAGGTCTTTTCTCATTTCATGGTGGTCTGATCACATCATATGTGTACAGAATAAAACTTCAGACATGTCATTTTATGAAATATCATTCCTTCAAGTTTCAGATACAACAATACTTTCTATTGTGTAACTTCAGAATAAGATGGAAACAACAGTATTTGAAGGTCACCAAAGGCTACTACAAGAGAAAAGTTATGATTAGCGAAGTGGTATCAAGAATAGTCTACAAATTTTATTACAATCATTATCAAAGTAACAGAGAACAGCCGAGCTTTCAAAGACCAATACTTTCTATTAAAGCTTATGGTAGAAGGGCACTTGTAGAGTTAGTGGCATCCAAGAGAAGTTCCTATAAATGTTGTGGTATAGTTTATGGTGCAAACTGAAGGAGATAAGTTTAATTATCTATCACATTTGCAAGGGCAGATTCAACACTGTAGACAGTCCAAAGGCTACTAAAGGAACAACTGAAAAGAAAAGTCAAACACCTAATAGCTGTGAGGGTGACTAAGTGGTGATTAATAGGTTGTGAGGTCATTATGAATTATGACTTTGGCATATAGGTTGTTATATGGTGGGAAGATAATAATAGGAGCTTGAGGACTGTTTAGGGATTCCCACAGTAGTAAAAATGACTGAGTTGTGATTAACGGTTGTAAGAAGGTAATAGCTTCATCTTAAAAGATAGCCATGTCAACAAAGATAACAAGCAAGTTCATGATTCTTTGAGAAATGCCTTAGAAAGATTTATGGTCATACCCTGAGCCAGTATCATATGTATAAAGGTCATTTTTATTAAGTGAGTATGTGAATCCCAAATGGACAGTACACATTGATAACTATGAAGTACATAAAATGAATTTAAAGCTTGACCCAGAACAGAGAATAAATGACAGATGAATAAATGGAAGCTCCAGAAGCTAAGTGTTTTGCATATTTTGTTTGGCCATGAATTAAGGAATACAGTCCAAATATATGTACAGGAAATTGAAGACTGAGCCAAAATATGACAACTGTGGCTGCTGAAACATAAGTCGACCTACAAAGTTGAAAGCAGGAATATAACCTATAGATGATTTATGATGTTGAGAAAGCTCTAAAGAATAGTCTTTTAAAAATTAATAGAAAGCATGTATCTCTGCAGTATTAAGAGCATAAGGTGAAATTCATGAAGTAGAGGGAAAAATGCATTGAACCCTTGCATCTGTTGAACAGGTATCTCCAGGGATCAAAGAGAAGGGAATTTTCTGTTATTTTGAGACATACCACAGCAAGAATTTCATACTTTTCATGGCTATTGAATATTTAAAAAAAACACACACACACACACAACACAAAAATATGCTAAAAGACTTTTCCAGATCTTTTAAGTCATAATATTCATGATAGACAAATGAGACGCAAACAGAAAAATAATGAGGAAGAAAAATGTCTATTGTTTCTTCATCACAGAGTTTGAGTAGATATCTTATGCTTAAAAGGATGAAAGAAGGAATGCAAAGGCGTACTCACAGTTGATTCAATCCAGCCGTATTGTGCTTATTTGTACAAAAAATCTTTTGAAAATGTCTCTGATCAGTTGTAGAATTCATCATATGATCGAAATTGCAGTAAGAGCCCTCAAACCCTATGGCGGCAGAAGAAGCTTCTTTGTGAAGTTTCAATATTGAATGAAATGAATTTTCATTTTCCTTGCTCTTACTTAGGGTTAAAACCCTAAATGATCAATAGGGAATCTTACTTTTTTATGACAATGTTTTAAAATAAAACAACACAACTATTATATTGTGGCCTCTTTGTTCCTTAGATGTTTACTATGGTGAAAGTAAGATTCATATTACTTTTAGTCGATACTTGAAGATGTGAAATATTTTATTGTTGGCCTTTGTTTATATTGTAGATGATTAATGTAAGTGATGTTTATAAATTACTTACTTTAAATCATTGTTTTTCTTTAAAGGCAAAAAATAGAAACATATGCTTATATGACCAAGTCTTAGGAGAGAAATATGGAGAGTCTTTTATGATTTGCTCAAGATTGGGACGTTGTAAATTGTTTTCAAAACACATGCCACAAATGATGGGAGGATATTTTCAATTTGGAAACATTAGGAGGGTATCTAGGGATGTTAGAGAATATTTAGGGAGGCGGATTTGACTTCTCTCAAGCAGTTTGGATGCCTTTATGGTTAGTTGGAGTGCTTTCAGAGGTTGTTTTGTTGAGTCATAGGGTGGTTAATGACTTGGGGAGACTTTTCCATGTATCTGACTTTCTTTTAGAAAGTGGAGTGTCCTATTTTGGGGGCTATTTTTCTAGATCCGACCCTGGGTGGTTGTGAGTTGTACTTATGAGTTTTGAAGCTCATTTTTCAATCAGTTCTTCTACATTCAGTAATAGAGACTTTTGGAGACTTTTAGTGCCATAGTTTGTGTTCTTTTGGCAGTTGTAACTCATGATATTTTGAGCTTCCTCAGTCATTTTTTGATAATTCAGGAGCTTTTGGGACCTGCTTTAGATTTCACTCTTGTATGCTTTCTTCCTATTTTCAATTTGATGTTTCATGCTGAGATTTACTCTAATCCTACATGTTATGTCTTGAAATTGTGTTTGAAGTGAAGATCTTACAGCTTAATATATTATAGATTGTGAAATTTTATATAGTTCAGGCCTGATTAGTTGTGAGGATTTTATATTTTCCTGCTAAGTTAAAGTCTGGAACTAGTTCAATACCTGTCTATAAAATATTTTATGTAGTTTCTCATATACCAAAGTTGTGCTCTATGCACTTAGTATTGTCATATTTTCATTGTTATGTGTTGTTAAAACAAGATATCATCATATTTTCGGTGTATCACCTTGAAAGGTTTTAAAGTATCCAGTTGTTTATTGTTTAGTTTTTCTTCCTTCCCCTTTTCCTTTCAAGTTTAAGTGCATTTAGATGTTTATCTGAATAGGATCCGGCCTAGAACCTGGTGGTTTCACTTCATTGCAACAGTCTCACATAGAAGTGAATCCAATGTTTCTCCAAGATTGCTGAAACTTGTGTAGTTCAATTTCGAGTGCAAATTTTGGTAGTAAACAATTTTGGCACGCCCAGTGGGACCAAGTCAGAAATAATTTTATAAGTCTTGCTGTTTTGATGTGCTGACATTGAGCTAATAGCCTTTTAGAGGTTGTTTTTCTAGCATATCTGGTGACTCTGTGTGGAGAAAAAAAGGATCAATGCATTTGTTTATATGAGAAGAATAGAAACTAGAAGTTCAAAATCTGTAGAGTTTCTACATTTATCCCCTCCAAGAAGAAAAGGGAGAGCACTCAGAAGGACTATTTTTTCCCCCAGAGTTCATTCAACACCACCTGGTGTTAGTGACAAGGCACTATTTTCATACAAAAGAAGAAGAAGGAGAGATTCTCTTGCTAGGCATTCAACATCACCTACCTTTAGAACAGATCTTTCTATCTCTTCATTTGGGGTTTTTAATTTTTCAACAAGTAGTAATTCTACTACAGCAAATACTTTTCAATCAAGTTTAAGTTCAGTACCAGTCAGTTCAAGCTCTGTTTCAGCAAGCATACCAACACATTTGAACTCAATGGCAGCACCAAGAGCCTTTACTTTCATACCGTTCAATCAAGGTAGTCCCCTTAATCTAGCACAACATGATGGCATTCCATTGGCAGCGTTAAAAGGGTTAATAGAGTTTACTGAAGAAGGACAAGTAACGCCTTTTGAACATATCAGAGATGTGGCAGCATTGTGCGATGTGCATCATGTGACACAAGAAAATGTAGCTGTGAGATTGTTGGCTGCATCTTTCAAGAAGAAGGCATTGGAATGGTTTAGAAGCTTGTCGGTGGGCTCTATAAGAACATGGGATGAGTTTGGTGATGAATTTACCAGATTTTTTGAGGAAAAATCTGATCACCTATCTTTGGTAGAGTAGTTAACAACCATTAAAAGAGCCCCACAAGAGCAAATGACGGATTTCAACATCCGATTTCAAAAGACTTGGAACATAATACCTGCTACGGTAAGACCTTCTGCTGACTGCGTTCTTATACTATTTGAAAAGTTTAAATAGTGATATCTCAGTCATGATACAGTCCATGGGGGGTACTTCTTTGCCTCAGGCTTATAGTATAGCTATTAAGGCAGAAAATAACCTCATTCAATCAGGCAAGATAGCACCTAGGCCACCTATGCCCTACTTCCCTGAAATTCAATCAAATATGTCATTGCAAATGCCATCTGTAGCCCCTTTACCTGTTGTTCCAGCATTACCCACTATTGTAAGTCATGGAGTGTCAGCTGCAAGACCGTCAAGTGAGTTGCAAGAGATCAAGTCTAGTCAGCAGAAGATCGAAAGTATTTTAAAGACTATGGGAAATGAGTTGATCAGCATGAAGAAAGAATATCAAGGGGCAAGGCAAAATTTTCAACAGCAGAACCAACAACAAGGTCAGAATGCAAGTTAGCCTTATCAAAACCAAGGATATCAGTATCAACAAAATAGGCAACCCTATCAAGGTGCTTATCAGAGGCAAAATGTTAACCAGAGACCGTTCCAACCATATAATCCAGCTCCTCTTAATGTTGTAAATCTAGTGAAAGATATGGTTCCAGCCCAGAATAACTTTGTGATAGAAAATGAATGGTGTTATTCATGTAATCAAGCACATAACCCAGCTTCATGCTCAAATGGGGTAATTAATCAGGCACTTATGGTTCAGAATATTGTTAGTTCACAACCAGATGTATCTGCTAGCATACCTGAACAACAATCGGATATACATTCTAATGAGACTGCATTTCTAAATTGGCAAGGTGAGGAGTTATGTGGTGTGAATGGTGATTCAGCAATTGCAGCTAATACACGAGCTAAGAAAAGAGCTCTAGAGGTGGAGCAATCAGCTGATAAAAATAAGGGGCCTGCAACTGCAGAAACATTATCCACACCTATTTCAAACGTACCAAAGAAAACTATTGTCTTACCAATCAATGAGCAGCCTCACAAGAACATAGAACCGGTTGTTGCTAAAGTACATCAGAAGGTACTTTCAGTTGTGCCTTACAACATTGTGGATAGTATGAAGAATATGAATGTGAATATGACCATGTGGGATTCCTTAAGCATTCCTGGACAGGCTGATTTTCTTAAAAAGGCATTGTTTGAAGATGCTAATCCTAAACAAGTTGCTGCTGATTCCCAAAAGATCATGATGACTAATGACGATCAAGGGAAAGTTGCTAATCCCAGTAGCAAAGGAAAATCTACGATTCAAGGTAAGAATGTGAGACCTCCTCTGTTCTATGTTTCATTGATTATTGGAAAAAATTTAGTGCACAATTGTATGGTAGATAGTGGTGCTACCTATCCTGTGATGCCCAAGCAAGTAGCTGACCAATTAGGTTTAAAGTATGAACCTTTAGAGAAAGGAGTAGTCCAGCTAGATGGCTCATTTGTTAATACAATGGGTCTTATTAAAGATTCTAGCTTAACTCTACATGCTTGCACTAATTTTTTGATCTCCCAAGACATCTATGTAGCAAATTTGCCCCCGTATTTTGGGTTATGTTTGTCAAGAGAGTTCACAGCTAAAATAGGAGGATACCTTTCATCTGATTGGTCTCACATGTTGTTTCGTACTAGGTATGGAACCAAAGTAACCATTAAGTCTGAGTTACTTGCAAAAGATAATATAGAACCCTATATACCTAGTGCAATAAATGCCAATTGCATAATTTTTGAACAAGACGAGCATGTTGTTGTCTCTGATCCTTGTACTGTTGTTAATGATATTCCTGATATACTTTTGGATGAGTGGGTAGCAAGCCAAACTTTTAGTGCTGAAAGTGACTTGGTGTTGGATGTTGGTATGGGTAATTACATGTTTCAAGAAACTGACATAGTGATGCCTAACTTGGTTAAGAGGTCAGAGAATGATTTTGATCATCAAGACGAAGTTTGGGAAATGTATTTTGATGGCTCAAGCAGTAGGCATGGTGTTGGTGGGGGTGCATTATTGGTTTCCCCAAGAGCTGAAAGATATTATGCAGCCTTTAGGTTTGCATTTTTGTGCACTAATAACACATCAGAATATGAAGGTCTTATTCAAGGGCTGGAATGGGCAAGGAAATGTGGGATTAAGTGTTTAAAGGTGCATGGGGATAGTGAATTGATAGTAAATCAAGTTAGAGGCCTGAATGTTGTTAAAAATGATGTTCTTAAATTGTACAAGCATAGGGTTTGGGACCTCATAGAGTATTTTGAAGCTTTCAATATTATTTCAATCCCAAGAAATCAGAATCAGCATGCTAACAGGTTAGCAGTTGTGGGGGCTCAGTTTGACATTCCGAACAACGTAAGGAAGGAATGTAATCAGCAACACATCAAGGTTATTATCAGGCCTTCAGTGCCCGATAACAATGCTAACTGACAAGTCTTTGAGAGTGATGAGCAAATTCTACAGTTTCTGCTTGAAGAGGATGTGTTTGCAACATCAAACCAAGAGAGAATCAAACAACAATATGGAGACCAGGTACTGCAATTGAAAAACAACAAATTTCCTAAGGGATTGGTCACCTTAGAAAGTATTTTCAACTCTGATGATCAGGCCAAAAGTAACAAATCCAATTTGCTGGTTCAACAAAATCACTATGAGGACTTAGAAATTGCACCCAAGAGAAGCCTCAAGATAGGAAAAATAAACTCTGCTACTGAAAAGCATTCTTTTCTGCAATTATTCCAAGAATTCATTGACATATTTGCTTGGGAGTATGGAGATTTGAAGGGATTTGATCCATGCCTTGCACAACATACAATAGAATTGGAGCCAGCAGCCAAACCCATAAGGCAGAAACAGAGGCTAGTTAATCCCAAATTGGAGCCATTAATGTAGAAGGAAGTTTTCAGACTTATAGAAAGTGGGATTATCTTTCCCATCAAGCATACTAGATGGGTTGCAAATCTAGTCCCCATGAGGAAGAAGAACGAAGAACTTAGATTATGCATGGATTTCAGGGATTTGAACAAAGCTTCTTTAAAGGACAGGCACCCTCTTCCATCTATGGAGCAGATTCTTCAATGTGTGTCAGGTTCTGAACGTTTTTCTTTATTGGATGGATATTCTAGTTATAACCAGATTTTGGTAAAAGAAGAAGATCAATTTAAAACTGCATTCACCACAAAGTGGGGCACAATGGCGTACAGGAAAATGCCATTTGGTTTGTCTAACGCTGGAACAACCTTCCAAAAGGATATGGACATGGCCTCTAGTAACTTAATGTATAAGTTTGTTTTAGTATACCTTGATGACATCATTGTTTATTCCAAGAAGATAGCAGATCACATTGACCATTTGAGGCAGAATTTTGAACGTTGTCGGGAGTTTGGTATATCATTGAATCCCAAGAAATGTGTTTTCTCTGTCCATGAAGGAAAACTTCTTGGGTATGTAGTATCTAAAGAGGGAATCATTGTAGATCCTGAAAGAGTTGCAACAATCTTGGAGTTGCCTTTACCTCAACATAAGAAAGGACTTCAAAGTTTCATTAGTCGTATTAATTTTGTCAAGAGGTTTCTACCTGATATAGCAGCCTTGTTAAAACCCCTTACAACTATGTTAAAAAAGAATGCAGAGTTTAAATGGACTCGAGAAGCAAAGGACAGTTTTCAGCTGATCAAGGAGGCATTAGCTTCAGCCCCAACATTAGTTAACCTAGATTTCAGTAAGGATTTTACCTTGTACGCTTTTGGCAGCTTTGATGTAATTTCTACAATTTTGGTGCAAAAAAATGTAGAAGGGTTGGAGCAGCCCATTGCTTTTTTCAGCAAGGGTCTGGAAGACTATGAGCAGAAGTATACCTTCATAGAAAAACATGTGCTGGCTATTGTGAAAAGTTTGAAGAAATTTAGACATCTGTTGTCTCATAACAAAATTCATCTACAAGTGGCACGTCCTAGTGTGAAAGAGTTTTTACTCAACAAAGATCTAAATGAAAAATGGGTTGGGTGGATCACAAAAGTTATGGAGTACGAAGTGGATGTTTAGGTCACCAAGTTGGTGAGGGGAAAGGGTTTGCGCCAACAATTGGCTAAAGAAGACGTTTCAGCAGTAGAGGATAAAAGAGACTCAGTTTTGGTTAATGTAGGGACAACAGATAATGAAAATACCAACTGGTTGCAGGAGATGTCACATTTTTTGAAAACCAAAGAATGTCCACCTAATCTGAACAGAACAAAAAGGAGGTACTACCGACTTCAGTTTATTCCTTTTGTCTTGATTGATGATGTGTTGTATAGGAAGGATCACAGTGGAATGCTGCTTAGGTGTATTGATAATGATCAAGTTGATCAGATATTACATGAGTTCCATGATGGACCTTCTGAAGGTCATTATGCTGCAAGGACAACAGTATATAAAATTCTAAGAGCAGGCTATTATTGGCCTAATTTGTTTAAGGATGCACATACATATTTTAGGAGATGTTCCAAATGTGCCTTATTTTCAGGCAAAGAAAAGCTTGTTGCTTTGCCATTGCAACCAATTCAGATAGAGCAGTCGTTTATGAAGTGGGGGATTGAATTCATAGGGGCAATCAATCCACCCTCAAGTGCAGGCCATCGGTGGATTATCACAACAACGGACTATTTGACACGATGGATAGAAGCTTTGCCTCTAAAGGAAGCTAATGAAACAGCAGTGCTGAATTTTTATGAAGATATTGTTTGCAAATTTGGAGTCCCAAACTCTATAATTTATGACAATGCCCTGGCATTTGTTGGTTTGAAAGTTGTTGATTGGGCATTGAAGAATGGCATTTACTTGAATACAAGCTCCAACTATTATCCCCAGGGCAACGGACTTGGGGAGTCCACTAACAAGAATTTGATTAACATTATCAAAAGGACGCTTCAAAACAATCAGAGGGATTGGCATGCCAAACTAAATACTACTCTTTGGGCAAATAGAATTACCCCTAAGAAGGTGATTGGGAACTCACCTTACATGTTGGTGTATGGTAAAGAAGCAAAGTTACCTATTTCTACTGAGTTACCCGCCTTGGACATTGCCAACCAACTAGTCTTGTTTGAGCAGACTGATCCACTTGCCTTAAGATATACTCAACTGATGGAGTTGGGAGAAACTAGATACAAGGCTATGAACAATATGGAATATCAGCAAATCCTGACTAAAAGAACATTTGACAAGAAAACTAGATCAAGGGATTTCATGGTGGGAGATCTTGTGCTAAAATGGGATGTACTAAGGAGCAGGTCGGGCCATCATACCAAGTTTGACAACATGTGGATGGGTCCATTTATCATCAAAGAGTGCAAGGAACATAATGCTTTCCAACTGGCCACAATTGAAGGTGAAGTGTTTCCTATCCCAGTCAATGGGATACACCTCAAGCCTTGTTTTGAGGTTTGATGACTTCCTCTTTGTACATACTTTAGGTTAGATTTCATGTTTTCAATAAGTGTTGCTATACTTTAGTTTAGTTGTTGTTTCATTACCTAAGTGTTGTTCCAGCACAGTAAGTAGTTTCACTTCAGTTTTTTCCCTGTTTTCAATAAATTTCCAAGTGACCTGTTATGTTCTAAGAGTCTAAAGTGAGTTACAACCATGTACAAAACTGCTCTAGGTCTGTTTCTGAGTTTTCCTAATGACTCCATGCCCAATGGACAAGTTTAGGCTACTGGTTTTCATGTTTAGTAGGAAAAAATCCAGCAAAGGTCGCCAGAAATGTTACCCATTTTTCACTCATTGGTTCAAAAGGGTAGAATTTGTTTTAAACTAAGGAAGATAATGTACATTTTATTATCCTTCTTTATCACATTAGAATGTATAAATGAAAAATCTGAAAAGGTTACAACTACAAACTATTACATTCATACATATGCATGTAATAGAGAAAGATTTGCATATTTCTAAAAATGTAATCTTTATTGATTGTGATAAGATACATGTGTCTCACACAGCAAGCCGTGAGACTGACTTTTCTTTGATACAAATAAAGATAAATCAATACATGAATAAATGAAGGAAAATTAATAAGCATGTAGAAGGGATGACCAGTCATTGCCTGAATGACTAGTTGAGGTTTGTCTCGCTCTGATGTTGTCCTCGTTGCTTGTCCTTCCTAGTTTCCATGCGCTCCTGTCCCTGCAGCAGTCAAGCAATGTGTTAGAGTTATACTCTAAGCAATGAAAAGTCATAACTATACATGATCATTTATATTATCCACCTATCCATGTATCAATTTTTCTCCATGTGCATCAAGATATCAATGAATGCCTCAAGTGTCTAGGAAAACCATTTGGTCAACGTACACACAAAAGATAGTCATCTTTTCTAACTTGTTTGTTCCATGTGCAGCTACAAGTGCAGTTATTTTCAGATTAAATGAGTGGAGATAAATGCGGCTCCCATGAGGGTTGAGCCCAGCTCATTATTTATGCACAACTCATGAAGTACACTTCAGTACATTCAATGTAGATTACAATTATAATATGTCACTAGCAGATATTTGCTTATTGAAGCAGTGAAAGAGCATAAACTAACATGATCGTTCAACTGGAAGCATAATACCATGAAACTTTATGCATGATGCAAGGTTACAGATCAAGAAAATGAAATAATCATGAATTGAGATGTGCATTGTTGAATGTTAAATGGCAAAACACAAGGATTATTCAGCAACATGCATAAGAGGAGGAATCACTGTCATAGTTATTTAGAGGGTCCAAGTGTGGACAAGTCCTATGCCCTGTGAAACAACACATATATGCTCTGTGAAAATGAAATATTTGTAGTAGGCTTGCAAAACACAGAGGTAGAGGTCTTTTCTCATTTCATGGTGGTCTGATCACATCAGATGTGTACAGAATAAAACTTCAGACATGTCATTTTATGAAATATCACTCCTTCAAGTTTCAGATACAACAATACTTTCTATTGTGTAAATTCAGAATAAGATGGAAACAACAGTATCTGAAGGTCACCAAAGGATACTACAGGAGCAAAGTTATGATTAGCGAAGTGGTATCAAGAATAGTCTACAAAGTTTATTACAATCATTATCAAAGTAATAGAGAACAGTCGAGCTTTCAAAGACCAATACTTTCTATTAAAGCTTATGGTAGAAGGGCACTTGTAGAGTTAGTGGCATCCAAGAGAAGTTCCTATAAATGTTGTGGTATAGTTTATGGTGCAAACTGAAGGAGATAAGTTTAATTATCTATCACATTTGCAAGGGCAGATTCAACACTGTAGATAGTCCAAAGGCTACTAAAGGAATAGCTAAAAAGAAAATTCAAACACCTAATAGCTATGAGGGTGACTAAGTGGTGATTAATAGGTTGTGAGGTCATTATGAATTATGACTTTGGCATATAGGTTGTTATATGGTGGGTAGATAATAATAGGAGCTTGAGGACTTTTTAGGGATTCCTACAGTAGTAAAAATGACTGAGTTGTGATTAACGGTTGTAAGAAGGTAATAGCTTCATCTTAAAAGATAGCCATGTCAGCAAAGATAACAAGCAAGTTCATGATTCTTTGAGTAGTGCCTTAGAAAGATTTATGGTAATATCCTGAGCCAGTATCATATGTATAAAGGTCATTTTTATTAAGTGAGTATGTGAATCCCAAATGGACAGTGCACAGTGATAAATATGAAGTACATAAAATGAATTTAAAGCTTGACCCAGAACGAAGAATAAATGACAGATGAATAAATGGAAGCTCCAGAAGCTATGTGTTTTGCTGATTTTGTTTGGCCATGAATTAAGGAATACAGTCCAAATATATGTACAGGAAATTGAAGACTGAGCCAAAATATGACAATTGTGGCTGCTAAAACATAAGTCGACCTGCAAAGTTGAAAGTAGGAATATAACCTATAGATGATTTATGATGTTGAGAAAGCTCTAAATAATAGTCTTTTAACAATTAATAGAAAGCATGTATCTATGCAGTATTAAGAGCATAAGGTGAAATTCATGAAGAAGTAGAGGGAAAAATGCATCGAACCCTTGCATCTGCTGAATAGGTATCTCCAAGGATCAAAGAGAAGGTAGTTTTCTATTATTTTGAGACATACCACAACAAGAATTTTCATACTTTTCATGGTCGTTGAATATTTAAAAAAAAAAAAACACAACACAACAAGGAAATCTACTAAAAGACTTTTCCAAAGCTTTTAAGTCATAATATTCATGACAGACAAATGAGACGCAAACAGAAAAATAATGAGGAAGAAAAATGTCTATTGTTTCTTCATCACAGAGTTTGAGTAGATATCTTATGCTTAAAAGGATGAAAGAAGGAATGCAAAGGTGTACTCACAGTTGATTCAATCTAGCCGTATTGTGCTTATTTGTACTAAAAATCTTTTGAAAATGTCTCTGATCAGTTGCAGAATTCATCATATCATCGAAGTTGCAGTAAGTGCCCTCAAACCCTATGGGGGCGAAAGAAGCTTCTTTGTGAAGTTTCAATATTGAATGAAATGAATTTTCATTTTCCTTGCTCTTACTTAGGGTTAAAACCCTAAATGGTCAATAGGGAATCTTACTTTTTTATGACCATGTTTTAAAATAAAACAACGCAACTATTATATTGTGGCCTCTTTGTTCCTTAGATGTTTACTATGGTGAAAGTAAGATTCATATTACTTTTAGTCGATACTTGAAGATGTGAAATCTTTTATTGTTGGCCCTTGTTTATATTGTAGATGATTAATGTAAGTGATGTTTATAAATTACTTACTTTAAATCATCGTTTTTCTTTAAAGGAAAAAAATAGAAACATATGCTTATATGACCAAGTCTTAGGAGAGAAAGATGGAGAGTCTTTTATGATTTGCTCAAGATTGGGAAGTTGTAAATTGTTTTCAAAACACATGCCACAAATGATGGGAGGATATTTTCAATTTGGAAACATCAGGAGGGTATCTAGGGATGTTAGAGAATATTCAGGGAGGCAGATTTGACTTCTCTCAAGCAGTTTGGATGCCTTTATGGTTAGTTGGAGTGCTTTCAGAGGTTGTTTTGCTGAGTCATAGGGTGGTTAATGACTTGGGGAGACTTTTCCATGTATCTGAATTTCTTTTAGAAAGTGGAGTGTCCTATTTTGGGGGCTATTTTTCTGGATCCGACCTTGGGTGGTTGTGAGTTATACTTATGAGTTTTGAAGCTCATTTTTCAATCAGTTCTTCTACATTCAGTGATAGAGACTTTTAGAGACTTTTAGTGCCAGAGTTTGTGTTCTTTTGGCAATTGTAACTCATGATATTTTGAGCTTCCTCACAGTCATTTTTTGATAATTTAGAAGCTTTTGGGACCTACTTTGGAGTTCACTCTTGTATGCTTTCTTCCTATTTTCAATTTGTTGTTTCATGCTGAGATTTACTCTAATCTTACATGTTGTGTCTTGAAATTGTGTTTGAAGTGAAGATCTTACAGCTGAATATATTATAGATTGTGAAATTTTATATAGTTCAAGCCTGATTAGTTGTGAGGATTTTATATTTTCCTGCTAAGTTAAAGTTTGGAACTAGTTCAATACCTATCTATAAAATATTTTATGCAGTTTCTCATATACCAAAGTTTTGCTCTATGCACTTAGTATTATCAGATTTTCATTGTTATGTGTTGTTAAAACAAGATATCATCATATTTTCAGTGTATCACCTTGAAAGGTTTTAAAGTATCCAGTTGTTTATTGTTTAGTTTTTCTTCCTTCCCCTTTTCCTTTCAAGTTTAAGTGCATTTAGATGTTTATCTGAATAGGATTCGGCCTAGAACCCAGAGGTTTCACTTCATTCCAACAGTCCCACATAGAAGTGAATCCAGTGTTTCTCCAAGATTGTTGAAACTTGTGTAGTTCAGTTTCGGGTGCAAATTTTGGTAGCAAACAGTACTTTCGTACTATTCAATTTTCTTTCTAAGACTAACAACTTGTTCCAATTTTTGAATCTCTTTGTCTTTCGAACTCACAGTTGTTTTAATACAGTCGTCAATCCTCTTAGATTCTTCAAGCTCAGTCTTCAAAGAGACTATTGCTTGATCTAGATTTTTCTCTTGAGTAAGGACTTGCTTTTTAAGTTTTTTAATTTCCTTTAAAGCACATTTTAACTCACCTTCAAGACCTATTTCACCATCTTCTAAATCAATTTGGTTGTTTGAATCTTCTTGCAGTTTGACTTCAGCCATAAACAGTGTTTCATCTTCTTCAACTAAAGAGTCTTTTGTTTCAGTGTCTATTTCATCTTTACTGAACAGACTCTTTTTCTTTTTGAAATTGAATTTCCTTTTAGGTTTATAGACCTTCTTCTTAGATTGTTTGTCAAATTTTTCATCATCATTGTTTTGATCACCATAGAGGAATTTAGCTGCAAAATGTCTAATTTTGCCACAGTTGAAACATTTAAAGGGAAGTTTTCCTTTGTATTTTCTTGATCCCTTTTTAAGTTTTCTAACAAAGCGAGCCTCTTTTGAATCAAAGTATTTTGACTCACTTTCTTCTGCATTTTCCTTTTTCTCAGTTTTAAAAGCAGTTTCTTTTCCTATTGGATTGCTTTTGCTTGTTCTCGTTTCAAAAGCAATAAGAGTTTCTTATAAATTTTCTAAGGTAAATTGGTCAAAATGTTTCTTTTCTTCAAGGGTTGATACATTAGTTTCATATTTAGAATGCAAGGTTCTAATGACCTTCTTGACCACATCAAACTCTTCTACTTGTTCTCCTAACCCTCTCATTGCATTAACAATTTCATCTATTCTCAAAAAGTATTCAGCTACCTTTTCATCATCCTTCATTCTCATTTCTTCAAACTAAGTTTTGAGAGTAAGAATTTTTTACTATTTGACTTTGATATTTCCTTGATAAATATTTTCAATTTTTTCCCAAATTTCCTTAGCTAATTTGCAATGTATGACTTTAAGAAATACATCTTTGGCTACCACAAAAAGAGCATGTTTAGCTCTAGCATTAGTTTCATACTTCTTATTTTTACTAGAATCTGAGGGTATTGTGGGTGGAATAGTATACCCATCTAGAACTATGCTCCATACATCAAGATCGATTGAAACCAAATATGTTTCCATTCTGATTTTCCAAAACACATAGTCTGTACCATCAAACAATGGAGCTCTAGTCACATAAGTACCTTCTTGAACTTGTGACATGTTTGACAGACTTCCAAAACCAGAATCTATCCTAGGTGGATTAGACCTATGAAAGGACCCTATGCTTTGATACCAATTGTTGGAAGATTGAAATCATTGAGAGGGGGGGTGAATCAGTGATTTATAAAAGTCACAAAATTTATCAAAACCAAGAATTTATGTTTGCTTTTGAACCAAGAGGACAAATGACAGTTTGTGAGGAAAACTTGACTTGTGAATTAATCATGAATTAGGCATATGAATAAAAACATTGACATGGATTGAGACATAGACTGAACCAAATGAATACCTTTATACTTTCTCTTGTATCAGAGTTCACAACAATAACAGAACTTTTATGCATGATATTTTGATATAAACATTAGTAGATATGAAAGACTAATAATTAACAACCATTCAATGCATTTGATGACACATTAAAATTAGACAGATAAGAAAAATAACACACATAAAACCATCACATAACACAATATATGTCCTGAGTGGAAAACCCTCTTGGGGAATAAAAACCACTCAAAAAAATATCTCTTTATTCATTCAGAGCACCAACTCTTCAAAGTTCAAGAGCACCAACTCACAAAGTTCACGAGCACTAACTCCACAAAAATTCAAAAGCACCAACTCCTTTACAATGCAAAATAGTTATAGTATTCTATCAGAATTCTAGAAGTGCAATTTGCAGTCCTAGAATCTCAATAGAAGACCATATATATTTTCAATAAGCACATTGAAGAATGTTGTATTAAAATGACAACATCTTCTCTTATACAATAATATGAGAATCAAAAATATTTTCAAAGCAATAAAATGTCTTATATCTGTCAAGATTAAGCCTGAAGTCTCATATATTTTTTCTTGCAGGTCAATCAAGAAATGCTAGAAATCCATCTTTTAAAGACACTACAAAATAACCTATGAAAGTATTTTGTGTAACTGTAAACCAACTCGGGTTGGGGTTTAAATGGAAAACCCTAAATAATTCTTCTTCAAACAAACCCTTTAACAAAATGAAACCATTTCAGTTACAGTCCATGAAATATTTCTTTTAACAAACCCTTTAAAAATTAAAAAACCTTAACAATAACACTTTCACACAAATTTTATTCACAAAATAAACATTCTTAACCACCTGCTTAAACTGTTCAATGCCCATAAGCTGCAAGAAGAGCATTACCTGATTCGATGAAAAACAAACTGAAAAGTATGCCTTAAAAACCTGATAATCATCCAGCTGGTAGAAGCCAACTTCCACTGTTGTTTCCTTGTCCAAACACCCATAGTCACATCTTTTTCAATCTCAAAGTCATTCCATATGTCAACCAAGCTCATATAGTGAGCTAATTTACATAACCATAACATGTCGGCTAAGAAAAGTTAAATGAATTTGCAGACAACAGAATACCATGGCAGCTAGGGTTCCATAATACATTTTTCCCTAACCGAGCTTCAAGTTTTCGAAGACTTTACATAATATAATGATCATTTGAGATCCGGTACTATCAAACAAAACATCATAATTCCTTAGAATCCGCTGCCAAATACTTTACAAAGAATGTCGACAACATTATAATACTAATCATTAAACCCAAGCAAATGAAAGTTTTTGGTGCCAAGTCACCAAAACCAAATAATAGCTATCAAATAGTCAAATGTTTCCAAGGCTGTCAAAGCCAAGTTTTAATTTTAGCAATAGCTAGTCACTTGTACAATGTGACTTTCATCAATAAAACCCGATGCCACATGTATTGTGATCAAACAAAATGCTAACCATATAAACCTTCCCGATACCTCATGTATTCTCTAGCCATCACATGATTAATGTGAATTTTTTTAAAACTCGAAACCTTATTAAAATGAGTCCAAACAAAACCAAATCACCTTGTCATAATGATTTTTAATAACAAAAACTTTCTTGAATAATTTTCAAGTGACTTGTATAATGTCAATTTCTTTGACAATATAGATTGCAATGAGATCTGATAGAACCACCTTTGTTCCACATGCTAATAATAAATCAAATGCCTTATAACAAAATTCCAATTACCTTAGCAAAGACATGAAAAAGTGAATTGACCAAGCCACACATATACCTGAAACATTTTTCTTTTTAACCAATCTGAAATGCTTCAAATGCAAAGACCATAGTACTACCCTGTCAAAATGATAAAATTTCAACAACAACTTGTATCAAGATCTAAACCAAAACCTATAACTGTATATGAAATATGTATCATGTATCAACCAAAACCTATAACTGCATGTGAAAACCAAACCTCAACCATGTAACCAATTTTGTGATCAAGGACAAAATACAAACATAATAAACAATTGAAAGCCAACAGTCCAACCTCTTGGCTCCCTCCAGTATTATTTCTTGTCCTAACCATTTTCTTATGTATAGTTACACCTGGAGGTTCAACTTTAAATTAGATCCTATCATGGTTTACTAAATACATAGGAAACTTTTTAAAAGAGAAAAAAATCATAAATAAATTTCATTGAGGTTTTTATACATAAATTTTGATAAAAACATATTATTTCATTTATTCATAAGGATTTCAATATCCTTTCCTTTACATAGAATGACTATTCAAATAGTCAAGAGGAGAGTATCCTTCAGATGCACTCTCAGATACATAGTTCATCAGGGTATACCCCTCAGATTTTTGCTCATCTCTTATTTGCTCTTATCTATCCTAAAAGGGATAGTAACCCTCAGACTTATCTTCTGATACATAGTTTTGGGGAACATATCCCTCTGATTCACTACTAGAGGATATATCAATTACTTCAGCCAAAGGTACTACTTGAGGATTCCTAAATATCAATGTTGCACTAACAATACATTCTGAGGGCATATCCCTGGAAAGTGATAATGAGTCTGATATGGCCAAAGAAATAGATGGTAAGTTATTAAAATTGGCTTCATCTCTCATCCCTCTTCTCTCTTGACTAATATGTTATAGAGCATGACTGATTGTCTTGGTATCACTTGTCCAAATGGTGTTTTCATAGTTGGTTCCCTCAATGGTGAACAAGGGATTATTTTTCCTTCTTGGCCCGTAGGTAGCACTCATTTTCGATCATTGACTTTCTTGCAGTTAACCTGAGATGCACCATCTTTGCACAAGAATTTTCCAAACATTAGACTTCAGAATGTTGGAAGGGAAAACATAGCGAGCACATAGGTTCCAGAGCTAAACTTGGTAGCTCTAATACCACTTGTAACACGCCCATTGTTCTACACAATAACTTTCCTAAGTTTTAACCTCAAGTAAATAGTTTAAGCTTCCAACCATTTTGAGCAATAAATTTTTCTTTCAAACTATAAAGATAGCATGCACATTTGAAATAATATCTTTCCAAACTTTTCCATTACATTAAATCAAAGTATTACAACTTTCCAAAGTAATGATTTCAAAGTACATGATAACATGATATCATTTCTATAATTACAATCTTTCCATCATAATGGATACATATTACATAAACAAGGCTCCATTGAGTTTACTAACAAAAGAAGAACGAATAGTCCTGGAAATACTCCATGCAAATCTTGGTCGCCTACTGATGAGGAGAATCATTACTCAAGCACTTTTCCGCCAACCTTGGACTAACTACGATCCCCCTCACATTTATCAAACTGATAGATGACCCTACCCTTCGACAAAGAGATTGGTTTGGTAACCTCACAATAAATATTGACCTTTTATGAGCTTGGTGTTGTGTCCTACATATTTAGATCTATCACATAGTGGCTACAACCTACATATATGACAAACCTCAATCTAGTATGTAAACTTGGATCACAGTGACTGGTAGTGTAAGTAGTGGCAACTTACACTACTTTGACCAAAGTATTCATCACCCAGTACTTCGACTATACATCGTAAAATTCACCCACCTTCCTAGCTCGATTTATGATGACCATTCATAATCTATGTGTAAAATAGAGAAAAATAAAGTTTAAGGTCATAAATCATCAAAACTAAACCTGAAAGCCCTAAAACAACAATGTAGTAAAATCTAACATAGAAACATAAACATAAAACAATATTACCTATGCCATGGTTGATTCACCTCCATTTTCCTTCTCCATTTTGTTGTATATGCTTGATTGCCCTCAGATTTTGAGTATGCAATATTAGCCTAATAACAAAGATTACAAAATATTGAAGATTGTACTTGTCTCCTCAAGTGTACTTGAACTCAATGTAGTCAAGGTAGCATAAAATAGGTCGGTTGAAATGACAATGATAGACCTCTTTTATAGAAAACCAAATGTGAATGAAGGGTTGAGATTAAAAGCCAATAAGTTATGACAATCAATGGCCAAGATTGAAAGTTGAAGTATGAAATAGGGTTAGGGCTAAATTAGGGAAAATATAGGACTAGGTTAAGGATGGATGGTTGAGATTGAATTATAAAATAATTCAATCAAGGGTAGAAATCAAATGAGATTTGAAGAGATAAGGATGAAACTGATAAAGAGAAAAGCACGAAAAAAGAGGTTGTTGGAGGAAACTAAATAATTCTAAGATTATTTAATCTAGGAGGGGAAGTGGATAATTAAATAATTTAAACAATTATTTAATTATAGAAGAAGAGAGAAAGTTGACTTTTCAATTAAATATGATTTAATTCAAAAATGGGAGAAAAGGACAAATTAGTAAACAAAAATAAATAAAATTTATTTAATTTATGGAGGAAAAGGCTAATGAATAATTAAATAGTTAAAATAACTATTTAGTTATAGGAGAAGATGATAATAATTAAATAAATACAATTTATTTCCTTATAGAGGAAAGGGGACATTAGTGACGTAATTAAATAAATAAAAATTATTTAATTAATCAAAGAAGGAAATAAAAGGAAATACATGAATAATCAAATAATTAAAACTATTTAATTATCAGGGAAGAAAGAGGATTGACAGAGAAAAATAGTGTTCGCAGGCCTAGGACAATTTTTAGTGTCTACATTTTACCGGGCTCTTTGATACAATGTAGTTTATCGCGTTGTGTCAAAGAAATTTAGTTCAAAAATATGCCCCAATGTGCTAAAAGGAAAATAGGGTAGACCTATGCCCCCTTGGAATTTTTTTTTCCAATTTTCAAAAAAATTAAAAAATTCTTCTGATAAACAATTTGGATAGCAGATGAATTTGTTGATTGTGTACATTGAATCTGTCTATGCATGTTGTTGGGACTGGTTAAATTTGAATGAGCTTTTCTCAGAAGGATTAATGTGGGAAATGAACTATGTCTGATTTCACTTTGTGGCATAGTAGTACATGTCTTTGAAGTAAATTAATGATTTTGAAAGTAACCGAAGGCATTGCTATTCTTGGATGTTTCTTTTTGAGATGGCCAAAATTTCCCTACATCAACATGACTTGAATTTATTTTACTGATTATGGATTGACTCGAGATTGAATTTATTCGAAAGACCCTAAAGGAATAACCTAGTGCCTCAAGGGCTCATCAAAAGATGCCCTTTCCTATGTAGCAATGCGTAGAGACAACGTAGTTCGACTAGACTTGGATTGACACGTTTTGATTTTTTTGGATTTTGACATGTTTTTTTTTTTTGGATTTTTGGAATGTTTTGGATTTTTTTGTCTTTTTGGGAATATTTGATTTTTTTGTCTTTTTGGGATAGTGACTTCCAATTACAAGTGTAGGATCCAATGAAGACGAAGGTCAAGGAATTTCCCCTAGTCAGGTATAAGACCAATTTATTAGGGGTGGAATGGGATAAGATATATTGTGGATGGATATGGAAGGTGAAGAGACACATAATGTTAATCATTCCAGGCTATGGGAAGGACAACAAAGTGTTATTATGGATGAAATGAAAAGGGTGAAGTATGAATTTATTATGGGTGAAAGGTTAAAAAACCAGATAGAATGATGGTAGACAACAAAGTGAAGATCAACTACACATGGTGCCTATTTGCCAAGTTTTCACCATGGTACTTATCCAAAGCGCCTTCGAAGTGGTTTTCACTATTGGATGAATTATTTCTCTTTACTCTTTTCTTGACTTTTTTTATTTTTTTGGTGTCACCAGGACACCTATTTGCTAGGTTTTCATCAGGGTGACGATTTTTTTGATTATTCATTTTTTTTGTATTTTTCAAGTTTTGACATGGCTATCTAAAGATAGGTGTAAGATTTGTGCAAGTGCGAGTTGTTGATAGGATCTGAAAATGGTTCTCCTTCAAGAGTTGAAAGTTGATACACTCCTGATCCATAGATTGTCATGACGATGTAAGGACCCAACCAATTTGGTTCAAATTTGGATGACCATGTCGGATGACGGGATCTAATCGAAATGAAGGGTGTGAATGATGGATGTAGAGGGTGACTGATGTGACGAACAAAAGGAGCTAAGGTATGATTCTTGATGTGCACACTACATGGGCCACCAAAATTCATTTGAAAAGGAGTTTGGGTGACCAACGAGTTATAGTACATGAAGGGGTTGTCGTCAAAGGTCCATCGGGAAACATCACCAATAGAGTGGAGTGACATGGTGGATGTGTGAATATGAATGGATTTGGTGGAGTGTATGACTTGAGCGAAAGTGATGAGGATGGAGACTTTGAATCAACAAGCTCTTCTTTTGACATGCTGCTTTGATAAATGCCCCCAGTGGTTTTTGATAAAGAGGCATTATAATTGGAGATCAACTTTTGCTTACTTTCATTCTTGACTTGTATTTGTATCTTTGATTTGTCCAATAGCTCTTGATTTTGACTAGAGGACTTGTCTTGATCGTTCTTTCTTGGCATTCTTTCTTTTGATTCTAGATCTCCTTGTAAAGAATCTTCATTATTTTCTTGAAGTATGACTTCTTGATCCATGTCTATGAGGTGGGTGGACGTGAGTGAGATGGACAAGTTAGATGAGATGGATGAAGTGATAGGAGTGCATGGTTCATGGAAGAGGTTGGTGATTCACTTAATAGATTCATCGAGACTATCCTTTTTGGTACTGTTAACATTAAAAGAAGCTTGGACATCCTTAAGGAGTTGGTAAGAGGATTCATTAGAAGCAATAGTAGAGGATGCATACCCTAACCCAGGATGGCCAAAATGGAAGGATTATGGTTCAAAAGATGGAGTGGACGGAAAAATATCATGAGGTGTAGAAGGATGCTCTTGAATAGGGCCATGGATGGATATGGTAAAGACAGGTGTATCATCAAGATCCCAAAAAATTTCAATCCAAGCATGGCCATTTGTTTGCATACCTTTTGAAGATGACTTAACATCGTTGTCGGAAGTCTGAACATCCTTAGAAGTATTAACATTTTTTCCTATGGGTGAACTGTCCATACGGTACTCTCCACATCCCATGTCATGGACCTGGACCTTGGTTTTTAATGGTGCGGTAAATGAAGTAGATGACTTAACCAAAGAAGATGGATCAATTTAATGTGTCAAGGTGGAGGATGAAGCTTCATGGTTGACAAGCACCTGGAGCTCAACAGTCCCTCTCAAATTACTGCAATACTGAAAGGGATTAGGATCACCAACTATTGTGATCTTAGTGTTGTTGTGAGGAAACTTCAAACATTATGGTATGTGGATGGTAAAACCTTCATAGCATGAGTCTAAGGTCGGCTAAGGAGAAGGTTGTAAGGGAGATCTGGGTCCAACACTTGGAATGTGGTATCCAATACAACGGCCCCAACTCTGATTGGCAATGTTACAACACCCTTGGAGGAGCGCTCTTCATCATCATATGCTTTTATGATAATGATTTTTTTCAAGTGTCCACACAAGCTTCAGAGAATCCCAATGCCTTAAACAATTTAAGAGTGTAAATGTTTAATCTTGTTCCACCGTCCACTAAGACTCGTTTGATTTTATGTATATGAAAAAAGACTTCTATATGTAAAGGGTTGTTGTGACTGGACTTTTGGGATGAGTAATCTTGTTCTTAAAAAGTGGCATGATGGGTATTTGCTAAGTAGCCCACCATTTCCTAGAAGCGATTGACATCAAGGTCAATTGGTACTAAAGTGTCTTGTAATGCCTTGTCTAGAACAACTTTGTGCTCGAGAGAGAGAGATGAAGCAACTCAAGGATGGATATTTGAGAAGGCATTTTCCCCAAGTGGTCCAAGAGATTATATTGGGACTTTGGTTTTTGTTTAGGGGGAGCACCTTGTACGGTCACCTTAGTTTATCGTGTGTTTACTGCACATTCTAGTTAGTTTTGATGGTGATGGTATCGATATGATCATCTGCAACTCGGATATGATTTATTGTAGTGTACTCATGTACAACACGGGTGTAATTAGCTTGTTTATCAATCTTTGTACCCAAACTAGAGGCCTTACTTTGTCCCATGTTCTTGCAAAGGATTTGTAAAAATGGTATGATCCTTATTGGAGGTCTATTGTTGACTATCGACTACTATGACACCCTTTTCGATTAGGTCTTGGATGATGTTCTTAAGTTGTCTACATAAGGAGGTTTTGTGTCCCTTGATATGATGATAATCGCAAAAGGAATTTTCATCCCATCATGAAGGTTTAAATTGACTTGGATAATAAGGTTTTTCCTCAGGAAGTTGTATGACTTTTGACTGCAAGATTTGTTTAAGGATTGATTCAATTGGTTCCCCTAAGGGAGTATACTTGCATCTTTTCAAAAAATTCCTTTGAGGTATTTTTTCTTGAGTGGTTTGAAGGGAATTCATTGTTTTTTCAGGGACACATGGTGGATTGTTTGATGTAGTAGGCCCTTTAAGTGTGATTGTAGGACTGGCATGTATAGCCTTTGCATCGACAACTCCATCATTTGTGATATTTTTGTTGTGTGCTAGTGCAGGGGAACCAACACCTTGAATGTCAAAGGATAGGATTTCAAAAGGTTCAAAAGGTTATTTGAGGGAGTTTTCATCTTGGTTCCATGAGAAAATTGCAAAAAAGTTGTAAAAACATGAAATATTGTCAAAATTGTCAAAGTGGGTAAAGGTAGGGTATTTTGATGGTTGTGCTTTGAATCATGAATAAAGGCTTAAATAAGGTATAAATGATCACATGTTAGGTTTCTAGAGTTGTTTAAGGTATTTTGGGTTCAATAATTGCAAAAATGCAAAATGTTGCAAATGTTGTCAATGACAATTTTGCTGATTTCCAAAATTAGAGTCATTTAAAGGGTAATTAGGTGCAAGTTGGTTGGTTTGAAGGTGGTTATGGTTTGTAAATTCTATAAGAGGCCTTCTCAAGCTAGAATCAAGGTTTTTGGAGGTGTAACAAACTCACACAATTCAAATATACCACGTTTTTGGTGCATTTTCTAGGTTTTTTCACTATTTTTCAAAATTGTTTGTTGTTGTACAGAATATACTGACCCAATAATGCTTTGAAATCTTTATAGATTTAATTTTTACGAGTTTTATTTGATCTTCACTTGGTTTGGGGTTCTAACTTTCTATTTTGTGAGAGAAATTGCAAAAATACAGTGAATACCCTATTTTTTCCATTGTTAAGGGTTTGAAAGCAAAATAATGCACTTTTGACCAATCCACCCACTGTCTAATACTGTAACTCGGTGGATTGGTAGGAAATATGTTAGCTTAGATTTCTTAATGAATTTTATATCAGAATAAAGCGTTTTTGTGGTGATTGTGTGATGCCCTAGGGTTGGAAAGTGCATTTTTTCCTTGAAAAGTGATGGCTTTGAAGTGCTTCTCAATGAAATTCTGATGGATTTGAGTTTTTGAGAGTGTAAAATGACTAGGCAGACCCTATGGAAGTTTTTTGGACCATTGATTTGTTTTTTCAAGCCTTGGAGTGAAGATTTTGATAAAACCCTTGTTTTTGCATTAGAAAAAGAAAGTTTTTTGAGTTGGGAGTGTTTATGATCGTACAGGTGCAAAATACTAGTGGATTCTATGGTTTTGGGCCACTTAATATTCTTCCCTAAGGTTTCAAGGTGATTGGATAAGTTTGAAGGGTACTTCCTTTGTTAAATTGACCTCTTTTCCTTGATTTTCCCATGGTGAGTGTATTGGAAGTCTAAACTGGTCCAAAGGAGTTATATTTTATCTTGAATTATGTTGTGTAAGTCCTTAATGGGTGTCTAAATCCATCATTTAATTTACAATTCTTGTGGAAAATTTGGGTGAAAAGTCCTTTGAAGCTGTTTGGCACTGCTGGTAGAAAGAATGTACCTGACAAGTGAATTTGTGAAGTTCTTTTGAATTTTCTTTGGATTTTTTGGTTGATAATCTTGTATTTTTCATTTGAAGTTGATCTCCACCCTGGTTCTACATCATGTTCCCAATACTTACTTTTGTCATTTGAAGTGCCTTAGGTATTTTGAGTTTTGTTGTATGTCTTAAGTTCCCCTTTCACAATAAGGGCTTTCTCAAGTATAGTGTCTTTCTCCACCAAGTCAAAAAATGTGGTGCAACAATGGGCTTGTAGTTGATATTTTAGGTCTATGATCAAGCTTTCTATAAACATGATAATCTTTTGTTTCTCAGGAATATCAACAAGACATCGACTAGCAAATCTCCTCCATCTTAGGAAGAATTTTATGAATGACTCACCTTCATCTTGTTTTGTATGAAATATTGTGGCTATGGTGATGTAATTTTCAATGTTGTAAGAAAATTGAGTGATAAATTTGTCGGCTAGTTCATTTCATGTTCTTATGTTGGAAGGTAGATGGGTGAACCATTCAAGTGCTTGTCTTGCGAGACTCCTAAGAAATAGTCTCATAAGATATGTCTATTCAGATACAATTTCTATCAAAGTCATTTGGAACTCTCTTACATGTTCAATGGGATTTCCCTTTCCTCTATATTTGGGTAAACTTGGTATGACATATTTATGAGGAAATGGAAGCATGTATAAACTTCTTTCAAAGGGGTATGGACATAATTCTTGTGTTGAATATGTCTTCTTGGTTGATAGTTGCATGTTTTCCACTTGTTTTTGTAAGGCAAGCATTTGGTTGGCTAAGACATCAACTTGAGTAAGGGATGTGTCTACTGCATTTGCAACTGCATTGTGATAAGGGCCCTAGTTTGTGTTTTGCAATCCAATATGTTGGTTGGATGAGTTGGTATTGACTCTAGGTGTGTATGGTATGTTTTGATTTGGAATGTTATGAGTGTATGATGGGATTTGATTTTGGATATGTGGAGTTTCAGTTTGGATGTGGGGTTTGAGTTTGGAATTGAGGTATGTGTGAGGTGTTTTTATTGAATTGTGTTTGAAATGGGTTGGGAATATTTTGACCTTGCATGTTTTGGTTGCCATATTGGTGGAAATGCCCTTGTGTGTTGGTTTTTTGGGGAATGCTTGTATTAGGACCTTGTGATATGTTAAAGTTTAAAGTGTTTATTGGTGTCTTGGGTCCACAAATATGAACCTTTCACATTTTTTTCTATAAAATAGATTTGATGAAGATGCATCCATGGCATGGGATGATGATCCAAATGGATTAAATGTAGTGCCAAAGGGTTGTGTCATAGCTTGTGACATGGGTTGCATTCCAAATAGTGTTGTGTGGATTGTTGTAGAATCTTGCGTTGATCCTCCTAAAGGCATAGTAGCATTGAATTATGGGATAGAATTTTTAGGAGTAGATGTGTCATGTCCTTGGCTTTGTATAGTCTCTTTATTTAGTGATGGCATTGCTTGAAGTGTGTTGACATCAAAGCCACAGGGTAGTTTAGCTCCACTATGTAATAACCTGGCTAGAAATCTTTGAGGGTCTAAAGTTATTATCTCATCCACAAATCATGCTACCTCAGGGTCTTGAGTGGCTTCCTGTATTGCATCCTCAGTTATGTCTTTGGTCTTGTATTTTTCAAAACAATTGTGAAAGGATTATTGTGGCCTAGGTGCTTCATTGGAGGAGGATCCAAAGTTCATGTTGCTAGTATAGTTGTAGAGGTCATCATCTTCTTGAAATAGGTCCATTTACTTTCTCTTCCTTTGTAGTCTTGTTTTGACCATAAAAAGACTTGTAAGTGTGATGAGTGGAAAATGAGGTCTAAGGAATGACAATGCAAATGTGAGACTAAGACTAGGATATGCAACTAGACTATGTTTTTGGTATTTTCAAAATGGAAGGGATGTCAAATGATGATGTTGCTAAGACCAAGATTAAGATGTCAAGTGACAATAGTCAAGATTGAAAGGTGATGATGTCACTAAAATCAAAATCTATGGTATGAATAAGGCTAAAGGTATGCAAATGCAATGCCAATATGATGTTGAGATGAAGGGGTGTGGTATGAATTAATACGAAGACTAAGCACTTTTGGGTGAACCTAAGAAGAGGTTGTCAACCAAACTAAGATAGCCAAAATAACAAATCTGATTTCCAAGACCTTAAGAGGGACAAAGACTAAAATGATGACAAGTGACAAGGTGGCCTCAAACTAGACTTGTGAGTTTAAAGAACCAACCTAAAGGACAAAGGACTAGATTGATTTGAAAGAAAAGGTCAAGATAATCTAAATTTGTGACTATGGTCTGATCTAAAGTCTGATAAATTTCCACATCTAAGGTCTACAAAGGTGTATGTAATCTAATGAGACCTAAAGTTTGACCTATTATGTATGCAACCAATGCAATGGTAAGCTAATGGATAGAGTGGAATGACTAATCAGAGAATTGCAAGTTTGTGGTCTGATAACAAAAATACAGTTAGGAATTGATTAGAAATAGGACTATACCAGAGTTTCTCTAAAATTTCATCAACTAGAAAATACAGTAAAAGACCTGTCAAATTTGGTGTTTTAAGAAGCAATTGTGATGTTTTAGTTTTTAGAAATGCAATGTTCTGAGAAGCAATTGCAATTAGCAGTGACAAATGTGGTGAACAAACTGTTTTGTCCTAGTTTGAATGATTTTGATTGGTTTTTATTCTAATTTTTGTGAAATTATGATGGAAAACACAACAAACAATCTTAAAATAGTGTCTTGGATGGTTTGAATGTCAAATTTTGTGATCGTAATGTGTATGTTCAAAGGTTATTCACCTCAATTTCCACGGGTCTAACACAAATCAAAGATAATTCACACACATAAAACATTTTTTTATACTATGATCAATGGCCAATGGTACGACCCTTGATCCCATAACTTGGAATCTCTGTCGACTCAAGTGGATGGACACCACCTTTACGGGGTGTTTTCACTCTTGTCTTTGAGAGAGGACAGATAGGGGCCTTTTGGAATGGAAGGATAACCCAAATCACCCTCTCCTCAGAAAGCTACAAGTAAAAACAAGTAATTTATGCAACATTGGGGATTTCTGTCTCATCTCAAGGGAGCCATATGGTGAGTAATTTTTAGGGCACGATGCACATCCCTTGCACCGAGTGTGACGCCAATAAAAAATCAATCATAAAGGGTGAGCCTCTAACTAGTTTGTCTTTTAGTCACAACTTGGGGACTTACCTCCCAACAAGTGGAATGGTTGGGCGACAAGGCAGTTCAGACTTGGATTTTTCCTTATCCTTTTATATACCAGCCTGACCAAAAAATTGGTTGGATTCACCAAGGAGTTATCCATATGGATGTTTTTCACTTTGGTAGGCCCCCTCTAATGGGGTATAACAAAAGAAAGAAAAAACATAATGTTTTTGATCTCCAAGATCACTCAAGGTGCGAGGAGAGAGCATACACAATGTACTTGACTCACACCAGCAAGAGTTTAATTAACCTTAAACAAAACCAAATGTGTGGTGTGATAGTGAAAATTTCAAGAAGTGCTTTTGATTCCCAAGATCACGCAAGGTGCGAGGGAAGAGCATACACACCTTAAAACAAGAATAAAATCACAAGACAATTAAGACAATGGTTCTTTTTAAGCCTCAAATTGAAATGTGAGAGTTGCAAAGACACCCGATGCAAGTTGTTTGTTCTTTTTAAGCCAATGAGTGTGAAAATGTAAGTTATTTTTAACCCAATGAGTGAGAAAGTGCAAGTTGTTCTTTTTAAGCTCATGAATGTAAATGCAAGTTATGGTTAATTTTAAGCCCAACAAGTGTGAATAAACCAAAAGATATTGCAAAATCAAAACAAGATAAACAACAAGTTAGCAAGTCTAAGTGCAAATATCTCCTCCAAGCTAAGCTACATGTTGTAAACCAAATATTAGTAACAAAAAAACCCTAGTCTACCGAATTGAAATACATGAACTAAAAATTCCTAATTTAAAATGAGAATAAAGAGAAATAGGCAAATGTGTCGCAGAAAGCCACACATGTGGCTCAGAACAGATGTGGTGCAGTAGAGTGACTACAACATTTGGAATGTCAACTAAGGTGGATGGTCAAAATCGATTGCGGTGAAGCCTCTGGCAAGTGCATCACAAAAACCTCGAAGCTACAAAAACACCTAAATTTGACAAAATTTGACAAAACCTGAAACTGATATGATATGATTATGATGTCAAGAGGTTAAAATAAAACCAGAGAATTGAAAAATAATAGAAAACCCAAAAATAGACTTAATAAAAAGATTTTCCCTATATCTGAACAGATGCAGTGTTCAGGGCAACAATTGTAGT
Organism: Sequoia sempervirens; assembly: GCA_007258455.2. Classification (NCBI taxonomy): domain Eukaryota; kingdom Viridiplantae; phylum Streptophyta; class Pinopsida; order Cupressales; family Cupressaceae; genus Sequoia; species Sequoia sempervirens. The sequence goes on from VDFB02336305.1 coordinate 56,468, forward strand.
TCTCTAGATTTTGGCAAATGCATCATTCAGGCTCATAGTTGTAGTTCATACCTGAAACTCAAAAATTTCTAAAAATTTCTTCCAAATCTAGTTAGTTCACATCAGGTTCACCAATGTAGAATAGGGAAAAATCAAGTTTAAGGTCATAAATCATCAAAACTAAACCTTAAAGCCCTAAACCAATAATGAAGTACAATCCAGCATAGAAACATAAACTAAAGAAATATTACTTATGCCATGGTTAATTCACCTCCACTATACTCCATTTTGTTGAATATGCTTGATTGCCCTCAAATTTTGAGTATGTAATAGTAGCCTAATGACAATGATAGAAAAATAATGAAGATTGTACTTGTTTCCTCAAGTGTACTTGAACTCAATGTAGTCTAGGTAGCATAAACTAGGTCAGTTGAAATGACAATGATAGACCTCTTTTATAGAAAGTTAAATGTGAATGAAGGGTTGAGATTAAAAGCCAATAAGTTATGACAATCAATGGCCAATATTGAAAGTTGAAGTATGAAATAGGGTTAGGGCTAAATTAGGGAAAAAATAGGACTAGGTTAAGGATGGACAGTTGAGATTGAATTATAAAATAATTCAATCAAGGGTGGAAATCAAATGAGATGTGAAGAGATAAGGATGACATCGATAAAGAAAAAAACACAAAAAAAGAGGTTGTTGGAGGAAACTAAATAATTCTAAAATTATTTAATTTAGGAGGGAAAGTTAATAATTAAATAAGTTAAACAATTATTTAATTATAGAAGAAGAGGGAAAGTTGAATTTTCAATCAAATAATGATTTAATTCAAAAGTGGGAGAAAAGGACAAACTAGTAAACAATTAAATAAATAAGATTTATTTAATTTATGGAGGAAAAGACTAATGAATAATTAACTAATTAAAATAACTATTTAATTATAGGAGAAGATTATAAATTATTTAATTATAGAGGAAAGGGGACATTAGTGATGTAATTAAATAAATAAAATTTATTTATTTAATCAAAGAAGGAAATAAAAGGAAAGCCATGAATTAATTAATTAATTAATATTATTTAATTAATATAAGAAGTATGACATTAGATAATAATTAAAATTGTTTAATTGTTAGGGAAGAAAGAGGATTGACAGAGAAAAATAGTGTTCACAGACCTAGGACAATTTTTAGTGTCTACACTATGCATAGGCTATCCCCTTCATTGGATTATCCTAACCCTAGGAATAACCTATTACCTCCATGCTTAACTAAGTCATCTACTAAGTAATTCATAGTAACTTTAAGACTCAACTAGTTTAAACATTATCTATGATAGTTATATCCCCAATATAGTATTTATTCCCACTAAATCCACCCATTCCTTAATATGGAATATGTACAAACATTTCAAGCAATATATATCTTTTCACTAAGTATAACAAGCAATATTTCCTTTCCACTTAAGAATATAGCAACCTTTTCCTATATAAGATGATATAATCTTCTAAATAAAATAATCAATAACACACAATCATTTCAAACATAAAATAATAAAAGAGAAGAAGTCAACATGTTTGTTTATGCAATGCTCTAAAAGATCGAACCAAATTCCTATTTCAGCCTTCTCTCAAATTAGTATGTAAATTCCCCAAATAATCCTTCTTACTTTCCTCCAAAATATCCCTCTCAAATATCTCTCACAACTCTCAACCTCACTCAACTCAGAAATGCAGATTACAGATACTCAGAAAAACACACAGCTTGAATGTAGAAAATATGCTTCCCTAATGAGGTTGAGAGCACTTCTATTTATACACTAAGATCAGTAACAAAAGGATAGAAACATGGCATTATGATTGACACTTCTCAGCTTAAGAGATTCAACTCAGTAATGAAAAGAAAAGGTGGCAACTAAGTTCGTTGCATAGTAAACACATAAGCAACAAAGATGAATGAGTTGATGCCAATATAGACAACAAGAATGATGATCAGTAATGCAAGGTATTTTCCTCCTTATGGTCTAATTACTTGGTGTAGTTGTGTGCTTGACCATTTCTACATATTCAAAGTGCTTCTTCTTAAACATGAAATTCATATTGAAAGGTAGACTTCTAATCGATTCATGCCTTTATCGGTTGGCGCCGCATGATATCAGTCACACCATATTTCATGGTCATTGTTGGTTTATTTAGCTTGGTCGACACTATTTTTGCGCATGAATGTTTACTATTGTTTGCTTTAACAAACTCTTTGCAGCCAAGATTACATGTAAGGAAGTAATAGTAACTTGAGTGCTTATTGATATAGCATTGTCCATATTATGTTACAACACTTCAAGCATCAATTGATAATATATATACACGTTGTTTATTGTGCTATACCCTTATTTACCATGTTATGCCCATTACATAGCATAAACTATACTTTAAATGCTATGCACTAGTTAAGTAATCTAACGTTATCATTATTAAACATGCATAATGATTATATACATGTATTATATATGTATATAATATATATATATATATATGTATATACTTTTATATATATATATACACACACACACATTTATATTCATATGTATACATATATATATATATATGTATATATGTATATATATACATACATACATATATATACATACATACATATATATACATATATATACATCTATATACATATATATATACATGCATATATATATGTATATATATGTATATATATACATATATATGCATGTATATATATATGTATATAGATATATGTATATATATACATATATATATATATATATATATATATATATACATGCATATATATATATACATGCATATATATATGTATATATATATATGTGTGTGTGTATGTATATATATGTATGTATGTATATGTCACCTTGTCTGTGTGACGTTCCCACGCATATGGGTAACCCGTACATGAGCATGCGTAGATATGTCTATCTATGTATTCTTATGCATGTATTTACTCATGTGCATGAGTTTTTTGTTGAAACATACATATACATACATATATACATATTATGCATATATATTATGTCAATTAAAAACACACAAAGAGGAACTAACATAATCAAACAAACTCAATAATTCAAATCCTAAGCAAGAACATTCACAAATATAAATGCAAGCAAGACTAAGGATAACTTACTATTCCCCAACTATTTTCTCGATTTGACCAAACTAGAAGTGTGTGTGTGTGTGTGTGTGTGAAAGCTTAGTTTAGGTCTTTTATCAAAGGTTACCAGACCAAGTTCTTCTCCCTGAGTGATACTTCCCCTCTCTTTAGGAGGCTTGATACTTTTCCTACATACTTTTCTTGCAACCAACTTTACACTTTGCAATAGTAGTTAGTTGAAAACTATACATTCACTTGCATCATAAATTTTCATAATCAAAATCATTTAATAACATAAAATTGAATCGACATTTATTCTTCATATTTCCAAAACACATAAAGCATAAATACACTCATTCCAAGCATTTTCACCCAACTAGGTAAAAGTAAATAAGTAGTAACACAACAAGGTGTAACATAAAGGAAGATTGAAGAAAAATTGTCAATTGTTGCATTTGTTGTCATCAACTTTGTCAAACCACAAAACTCACCTATAGAATTTATTGACAACATTCTAACAAGTTTACAATCGAAAAACAAAAGCTCAAATCTAGCACCAGAGGACCCCAAAAGTTGAGAAAGACACCTTAACAAAGACTCAGTAGCCATTGGGTGACCCATCCTTGTAGGCACAACCAGACCAATTTTTTAGGTAGGTACACATCATTCTACACTTTCCAAATCCACTTGCAAATTATTGTTTCAGTTTGTTTACTTTCAGGAAATTACATTTATCATATTAGGTCATATAGTTTAATTAGGGAAATCATTCCAAATCATTTCCAATTTATTCCTAAGACTCAAAAAGATGCAGATCTAGGCCTGATTGACTCACCTTGGAGTTTGAAAGTCAATCTATGCACCTTGTTGATTTTCATCCTAATGAAATATTAGAAATAATGGAACATTAACCCTGGGTTTTGGGAATTAAACTTAGGGTATCCACATTTTAATATTTCACTATCATTAAAAGTGGTGATGAACTCACCTTCATCTTGCTTAATTTGAGAAAATTGATGATATGGTGTTGTTGGATCTACTAGGATTTTTAATCTATCGAGAAAAGTGTTTTCCATTAACTCCTAAGATATGATGGAATTTTGTCAAAAATTAATGTACCACTCATATACTTCATATCTGAGTTATAGGGGAACAATCTAAAACATCTTCATGTTGTATCCTTGCCCTGAAGTAAGTATTTTAAATACTTTCAAGTGATCTTCTGCATCCTTTTGGAATTGATATTTTAGACACAATTTATCTAGATTTTTTTATAAATCATAATAATTAAGAAAGTGGATGGAAAATTCCACATTAAAGAAAGCCATAGGGACAACTCTAGTGGTGTAACAAAAATATTATTTCATGATGCAACATCGACTGAATTTTCTCTTTGTCTTTGGCTTATCCTATGGTTACTTAATTCACTAATTTGAATTTTGGATCATTGGATCTTGACCTAGTGGGTCATTTCTTTTAGATTTGACCATCTTAGGAATAATAAACTTGGCTAAAGACTATCTTTCCACAACCTCAAAAGGAATAGGATCATCTGGTATTTCTATTACCTATTCAATGTGAATAGTAGATGTATTATCTTTCTCCTTATATAATGCTCCTTCTTTAATCATTGGAGGTGCAACCTTTTCCTTAATTGGACCATGTTGCGATGCACCTGAAAGAATTTCCAATGGGGTCCAAGAGATGAGGATTAGAGTATCTTTCTCTCTATTTTTTTATTGAAATAGCTAGTGAAGGCAGAGGTATTGTAGCCTTTTGCTTCTTTTCTTGATATTCTCATATTACTCTATCTAACCTCTCCTTTTCTCAAAGTATTTAATCAATAGTGACCTCTTTTACTTCACTCATGGCTAGTTGAGGCATTTTCCAGATATTTTCCATCATTAGTGATGTGTTGACTAAGGGTGGAGAGGCAAACATTACTTCTATAATTGGTTGTCATTTATCCTCTCATCAGTTTTTCCCTAGCATAAACTTGTTGCATGTTGGATGGATTTGCATATGATAGAGCCTTTGCTTGAGGTAAAATAGATGAAAATGAAGCCCTAGCAGATATTCTTTTTGGTTTCCCAAACAAATTTATTGTGATTGCTTTTACTTCTTTGTTGGGATCCTTTGGTTGCATTTCCATAGAAACCCCCTGACTACATTCTCCAACACTTCCTCCATCTATCTCAACCATTTTTTCTAACACTATCTTCCTCTTCTTCCCCATGAAATCATCATAATCTAGTTCCTCTATGGTATTCTATTTTCTCTTGTTACCCTCCTTGGGGTAGGTGATAACAACTCCTTTTGCCTTTAGCACCTAAATATATACTTGACTGACATTTATAATCGGTGTAGTAATTATATATAGAGAAGTCACTTTTGGTTCCATCCAACCCGGGTCTTGGATAGATTGATCAAAAATTCATTTTATATCATGTATTGGGCTCTGAATATTCTCATCATCTTCCCTAATTTGTGGTGGAATGGTACGAGTTCCAAGAGTCCTCATTTGTTTCAATATCAACCTCTGGTATGAACTCTTTCTAACTTCATGGTCATCCTCACAATCATTCTAAAAGTCTTCCATGTGTGGTTCATGTATAATTTTCTTGTTGACATAGTTATGGATCCTTCCTTTGGGGTCATGCCTTAGCCTTTCCAACTCAAATGGTTATAAACCAAGGGCTAGTAACTCATCCTTTGCACCTTTAATATTCTTTAATGCATTACATTCATAACCCCCCATATAGATGGAGAATTTTATTTTTTGTCTCCTATGGGTATTGAAGAAAGCCTCATAAGATCCAATGATTTATCTTAAAAATTCCAACACGACCACTGTATTCCTTGGATACCTTGACATCATGTAGGGATTTCCTATGAACCCTTGAACCCTTATGTATGTGAACTTAGGAAATTGGATATACTAACTCTTGCAATACCTTATTACACTCTGTACATCCACATAGATTCTCTTTGATTTATCTCCCTTGAATGTTCTCACCAACTTCATCGAGAACACATAATTTACTCTTTTGTAATGATTCAAATAATATTTTTTTTGTTATTTGAGGGAAGTGTTGATATACCAACACTTGCCTATGAATATTTCCTAACACTCCTACCTTTTTCAATCCTTGAAGGTTTTCCCTAACTACACATGAATATGTGACATAAGAGGACATGTAGAAAATCCTTAACTTTATAAATGTTACCATTTGCTCATGAATTAAGTCACTAATGGATTGTGATCAATGAATAAGAGTTGTCCCATTCTTCACATGTTTGATAATGGAATGCATCCACGGTTCAAATTTCTCTATATTTTATGATCTAACCACTCTTTAACAATGTGATCATATCACTTATGTCTTGCTAGAAATCATCCCTATAAAGAGTCTTAGGCAGATATTGGAAACTAACTTTTTCTTCTTATCTTCTACTAACCACACCATGTGCATATTTCTTCTATTTTGTTCCTCTACATTTGTATATGCCTTTATAGACTCTACAACATTCATAGGTCTCATCATATGGAAGATAGGGATTATCAAGGTACGAGTAATACCTTTTAGTTTCAAATGTGTGTATACTCTTCTCTCTTTCAAATTCACTCTCTTTTTCTTGTCATAGAAGTGAATGCATTTGAGCACCAATTCAAGGGCGTTCATAGCTATTGAAAAACCTACTACCAAATGCAACCCATTGTCCATGATATGCCTTGCATAGTTACTTGCATTCAGAGAAATGAATCTAGTCATGAATGCATTTGCGACAAAATGAACCAAATGTGTGTCAATTACTATGCCATAGGTGGGCCACACTTGGGAATATGAGAGTGGCAAAGGAATTCCTCCTTGACTTCTATCGCTCACTTACTCATGGATTGTGTGAAATGAATGTGTAATCACTACCATACTAATTAGGGTTAGCATTGATATTTGTTTATCCAAAGCTTAGAACATCAAGTTAATTTTAAAAGTAGTGTAATTCAATTTCATACTAATTCATAGAGAAAAAACTCCAAATTAGGGTGTACCCAAGTTTTAATTTCATAAAATCACAATTTCAAAATTAGGGCTTGACTTAACTATACTTGGTTTTAATGAGATAATGCTCCCTGAACTGGGAAGATGTAAGTTGGGTGCTTTTTCTTTTCTCTAATTCTTTGACTGCACTTTGTTTTTCCTTTACCTTGCCAACTCTCCAACTTACTCGTTAGTTTATTCGATTGTAGGGTGTTCGTCAATATGATCTGTTGTTCTTTGAATTCACTTTTGTGATTGAAAAATGATGATAAAAATACTTATAACTTTGTAAAAGCAAGTAAAACCTAAATTACATTCAATGTAGAGAAAAGGTAGGTGGGCATTAATGGTGTAAATTTAAACTTGTCCTTTTGCTTTATTCATTTGAAATATATTTTCAGTTGGGTTATTTTTCTTTGTAATTCCCCTTATATCGTAAAACTAGTATTTGATGCCTTAAGTTCATTTTATTGTAGTCAGTTTACGCTTGGAATTATTTTTATTCCTTAAGGAAGTATTATAGGGAATCTGTGGGAAACACATTTGCTACTAGATTTCAAGGATTGTAACTGGATGTGGAAATTATAGACGTGGGATATTAGGTTTGGTGGGAATGAAATTATCTATGAAATTAGTGTTGGCAAAATGTGTCTCAACCTTGCAATTACATAAGGTTTACGGTTGATAGGTAAGCGTTGGGGGGGGGACCCCCCTCGTGAGGGGTTGGGGGATCATCCCCTCGATGAGGGCTCGAGGGTAGTGTCCCCAAAGGCCAAATTTTATGTATATTTTATTATTGTAAATATGGATCGTTCATCATTAGGTCTTAGATTTGATGGTAGATATTTTGTTGGATTGTCTTACCCTAGAAGGAAACCCTATTTTATGATGGAATTATATTACGGTTATGTATTGTGATGTATTTTGAGAGTCTAATAGTGGTTGTATTGCCTCTAGATCTCTGGTTGGTGATACTCCTGCGAGAAGCTCTCTCTACAAGTATATTGTAATCTTTGTGATTTTTGAATAATATATTGGGTAGCTTTTGGAGTGTGGGGTTTTTCTCTCGAAAGGGTTTTCCCTGTGTAAATCACTATGTTGTGGTATGCATGATATTTATGTTTAAGTTTTTGTAATTTTTGTAAAGGTCTGTAAAGTTTTGCATTATCTTCCTCTCAAGATTAGTGTAGGAAGTTGTTTTGCTACCTTAGCTTCCTTATTATTAGTCATATTTTGGTTTGGGATGAGTGCAACTACAACCATTTAATACATAGAGTTTAATTGAAATCATTACCTCATCAATATTGTCTTTGTTGATGATAAGTATACTTTGTGGGCAGAATAGTTGCAAGTGCAACTAGATATTTTAAGTGTTTAACTATATCTCGTTCAGTTGTAATGAAAAACTTGGATTCACAAAAATGTCAAAATTCATGTGGAAATTTTGGGGAGTCGATCTTCACCTAAACTTGCATGTCATGTTTAGTAAAGTGTCAAACTTTCATTAAGATAAAACACGATTTAACTAAAATGTCAAGTCCATGCAAAGGAAGAGTTTTATCATAAGAGATATATAACAAGATTCCTTAATATTTTGCAGGAATAATGGTACCAAAATTTTGTGAGTAAACTTATATGATGTGGAACATCCTCTCAAATATGTTAGGTTTAATAAGATCTAAATTTTTCTTAAAAGATAATTTTATTTTGACTAATTTCAAGTTACTCCAAAAGGAAACTGATGTTATTTTAGGTGTTTTCAATTTTTTGAGGAAATTAACATATTTAAGGACCTTGTAAATTTGGGATTAACAAGAAGGTATGAATTTTTATATTACCACCAAAGTAAAAGAAAAAGAAAAAGAGGGGGTTTCCATTTTGCTTTGGTAAAATGGGGTAGGTTGTGCAAAACTTCACAACATTAACAAGTCTCCACTATGCCAATGCTGAAAAATTTCCCATCTTCTATAACCTTGTAACATGTCTTCATGGGATGCATGAGAGATGCACAACGGTTCCATGACCACGAAAAATTCCTAATATTTATTTGAAAATCCATCACATTTAGCCAAGGCAACATGATTTCTTTGATGATAATTCATTTTTTAAAACTAATCTCTTCCAAAGTAATAAAGTTGGGTAGTTGACCCTAAAAAAATAAATTTCACTTACTTTGTGATTCCCTAATGTGTAACATTATTATATTAGTAATAAAATTTGAAGTATCGGGAATAATTTAGGCATCAACAAGATGTGGGAGAATTAGGTCAAATGACCTAACTATATTTTGAGTGATACTCAAACAATTGATCATAGTTTAACAAGCATTGTGTGATCATTTCTAAAATCTTGGTTTAATAAAAGATTCATTTATCACCATTTAAACACAAATTTAATTCAAGGTCATAAATATATATATATATATATATATATATATATATATATATATATATATATATATATATATATATATATATATATTATTAGTTCAATTCCAAAGGTAAGTGCAACCATTGCTACAATGTACAAGTAAGAGCTCAACTAGAAATAAATAAATTTAATGCATATGGCCAATACATACTTGATGATAACTAAGATCAATGGGGCATAGCAAATAAATTGACCCATTACGTGATAATTATTATTTTGATTAAAGAAAAGCACTCACTATAAAGCACTAAGATATACTATTAACACCATGCCAATTGTTATAAACCAAGAAAACATAAGATGTCTGAATGATGAAGTTAGGAAATGCACAAACATAACTAGGTAGTGAGTGCACATGATTCTACTATCTATTTTCTACCTCTTTCCCTACATCATATTGAACCTTGTCCTCCCATATGTTGCCCTTTCTCTAGTCTCAACATGTACCTCTCAAATAAATAAAGCAACAATTAATAACATACATCATAAATAAATAAATAAAAAGTACAATTATGTATAATAATTCAAGATGACATAAATACAACAATTTAAAATTATAGACATTAGATAAATATTTAAATAAATTATCAATTCATCAATTATAATGAGTATAATAAATGATCTAATTATTAACTAATTTGCATACTTAAAATATAATTGATCACATTTTTATGGGGTGCTCCATAAGGGTTGGACCCTTTTGCCACTCCTTATTATGTGGATCACATTTTTCTATATGAATCACATAGTGGCTATTACGACACAACATGGGTGGTCCAAAACTTAATATGCTTATGTGCAAACCCAACCAATGTCTTGTCAATAATATAGTTAGTTCTCAATAAACAATTACAAACATTTTTCTTGGGAAATGAATTATATGGTGACACTTGAGTTACTTAGAAGAATTTTTTTTTAAATCTTTTTTGAATAAGTTTAATTTTTATTTACATTCAGGAATTTTTAATACAAATATTTAACAAGTTCCATTTTTTTCATGTTGAAAGCCCTAGGAAGCTATCAAAGATAACCATACTGTAGACACCTAAAAATGTCTCAATGGATCACATTGGCTAACTAACATCATTTCGTCCTCAAACCCATCCTCTTTTCACTTGTTTAATTAAATAAGCCTAATTATTTAATTAAATATCTCATTTTCACCTATTAATCTAATTAACCTAATTGGGTTAATTCACCCCCTCTCACACTGACATTTCATCTTATTTAATTAAATAATGCAAATTATTTAATTTTAACCCTAAGTCCTCTTATTTAATTAAATAACCTAAACTATTTAATTAAATATCATATTTGCATCTCCTTTTCATTAAATAAATCAATAATTTAATGAATATCCTCACATTCCTCGTCTTACACATTCAAATTTACTTTTAATTAACTAAAATGCCAATTTTCCTCTCATCCACTTGCATAGGGAATATTCCAAAGGAATATTCTCCTATTTTCCTAAAAAAAAGGTAATGATTACTCCAAACAAACTTTGAAACAACTTTTTAAAGTTGTTGCAAAGTGTTTGTTTGCATGATTGTGAGCCCTTGATCTTTTCTTGATCCATGTGATCCTTGATATGTGTTTCATCCTCCTTTCATTTGTGATCATTGATAGATCAAATCAATCTCATCCATTGCTTTTTCATTTGATCTCCATTAAATCAATTATTTAATGGATATCATATAATTCCCCCAATTTTCATAATTGAAACTTTGTTTTAATTATCAAATTACTAATTCTTCCACTTGCAAGGGAATATTCCTCCTTTGCACATTCCTCCAAAAGGGGAATATTCCCATGAAATATTCCTTCCCCTTTTGAACAATTAAACTTTGTTTTAATTTGCAAAATATCTATTTCCTCACCCATGAGAATATTCCAAAGAATATTCTTTCTCCTCACTCGTTTGAAAAAGGGAATATTCTTATAAAACTTCATGTGTAAGTTAACTCAAAACTTCTTGTGCAAGTTAACTTGTGACCTCTTGTATAGGTTAAAAGTGTGTTTGTTTGGATGAATGTAAGCCCTTGATTAAATATCGACTTGCATTTTCAACCCTTGATGAGAATCCATGATCCATGCCTCCATCTTCTTTCCTTTTTGACCATTGATTAGCTTTTTCAATCTTTGTCCTTCATTTTTCATTTGCTTTCCTATAAATAAAGCACTATTTGGAGACAAATGGATCCATCTTTTAAGAGAAAACTTATGTTGTTAAAATCATTTTCACTTGCACTCATATTTAGTACTTATTTAGCATCCTTTTAGCTTTGTTTACTTGCATCATTAGCTTAAAGCATCCATTAATGGCTTCCATGATAACATAGGTGCATACATTTAACATATTTGGTAATTAGGATTTTAATCTTTTGAAGCTTGCATACATTTAGAGTAGATTTGCATACACCCATATCGATCATCTTAACATATATCATGTTTTTGATAAGAGGATAAACAAGTTTTGAATGGACCCGAAACCATTTACAACAAGTTTTGAATGGACCCAAAACCATTAGGTTTTAAGGGGACCTGAAACCCACACCAAGAAGAACAAGCTGCCTAAAAGAAAGAATAAAAAACATCCAACAGTGAAACAGGGACCCATCAAGCCAGTAACTAGCCAAAAGCTAGCAGGCTGCCCAGAAAAGAACCAAGATTCTACATGAATCTTGACTTTATTGGTTTTGACGGGACCAACAACCCATAACCAGGTTTTGGTAGGGACCTTAAACCCAAGAGAGAAGCCTACAACAACCAAACCATAACAAGCCAGCCACCCAAGTAGAATGGTCTCACCATACTACTGGAAAAAACAACTAAGTCATAGGTCTACAGAAGTAGAGCCCCAAAAGTAGACAAAACCTTGCCCAACAACAAACCCTCTCCACCTCTATAGGAGAGGTCATCACAAGAACACGAGGCTCCAATCATTTTCCATAAAAGCCAATTGCTCTCTCCACCTCTATAGGAGACAAAACCCAGCTCAACCAACCCACCACAGTCACAACACTCCTGCAAACCACCATTCCACCTCAATAGGAATGGGGAACCCTCTCAATGGGAAAAGCAGGAAGAGACCTTCAACCTTAGAACACACCTCAACCCGAGAGGGAGAAGACTCCACCTCCAAAAGAGAGGTCTTCACCTCAAAAGAAGACCTAGTATTCAAATATAAATAAGGGACTACAGTGATAAGGAGAACCAAAGCAAGCAACAATATTATTAACAACTGGCTCTTCAAAACTATCTCTGAAAACCACCCAGCCCTCAAAACCTTCAACATAAAATACAACTGATCCAACACCAACTCCATACCCACATAATGGTCCATCCAAGGTATCAACCCCCAAACACCACCAAAGAACAACAAGGTACATGGGGGAAAACCATGAACAAGGGTTTAAGAAAGACACCTGCTCTCATCATGATAAACTCCTAGTAACGCCAACGTAGGTCCACACAAAACCCAGCAGAGCACGAGGAAGAAAACATCCAAATTTGAGCAGCATAACCACTCCACCAAATGGGCCAGCATCCCGAAATAGTCTCCAAACCAAGAAAATAGGCTATGAAATCCACCAGCCATTTGGAAACCACAACCATGCTGGCATAACCCCCAAAGAAGAGCCACCAGTTAGAGAAAGCACAAAATCCAAGAACACCCCACAAAAAATGAGAAGAAGTAAGGGCCAACAAATAAAGCCCCCAAGCCATCCTACTACACCGAGAAGAACCAAAAATAAGCTCCTTATTCAACCCAGAAACTCCAAGGAAGCCACAACCAAGCCGACAAGCCACCAAATAGTGAATGCACGAAAGCAACAAACACCCCAGAAGAAGTGAGAAGAAGAAAGGGCCAACAAATAAAGCCCCCAAGCCATCCTACTACATCAAACAAAACCATAAATTAGCCCCTTCTTCAACCCAAAAACTTCAAGGAAGCCCAAGCAACCCCACATACCCTGCAAGGAGCAGCTAAGCGGAAGGGGCAACCACCCAACACCAGAACACCCAAAGGGCAACAAACTTTCCCTCCAACAACCATCAAAAGCCACAACAAATCCAGTAGCAGCAAAACCCCAACCCAGAGCATCAACAGAGTCCCCACCTGTAGCACCACAAAAGAGCACCAACATGGGAGACACAGGGAAAGCATCCAACAGTGCAAAAGCTAAAGAACTAACTCCAACCACCACAGGCAAAGAAGAGAAGTCTCCATAGCCGACCCAAACAGGAGACCAAGCACAGACAAAGTTCCCCTCACCTTTAGCACCAACAACCCCACCCGTAGGAACCAACCTCCTGTCTTCCACCCGCGTAGACGCCAGAACCAGCCCCTCCAGAAGCATAGCCCAAGAAAGCAACGGCCAATGACGTCCACCATTCGGGTCAGGATCATCATCGTCTGCATCTGCTTCTTCTGAAATTTTCAAAATAGCACCTCGCCGCTGCTTCCCGCCTATCACCATCTGTTGCCTTGGCATATATCATGTTAATTTAGCATTTAAATCATGTTTTATCACACATCTCTCATCAATTTCATCGATTCTCTTCAATAGAATCGATTGAAACAAGCTCATTATCCAAGGGATTAGGAAAGGGTAGCCATTCCACATCAATGCGACACCACTCCCCCAATAGGATAAGTTTCAATGTCTTAGATTAGAGGTTTGCCAAGCTTTCATGATTTAGAATGTTAGTTTTAATGGCTTCTTTGTCTTTGTTTACAATGAATGATCTTATTGGGATTGATGCTTAGTGGGTTAAATAAGCCTCAAATTCGTATGGATTAGGTGTAGTTAACCTATACTATGACATTGGTCACACATACATTTCTATATATGTTAGTTTTTTTTTTTAGTAATATCCAAATAAATTTTCCAAGTGTATTAGGTACAACTTTTTATTCAAGTGTTACTATCCTTTATGGTTTAGATTATGTGTAATTGGAGTAATATATTGTGGAACTTTTAAAGACAAGAACATGAATGATATCTCAAGGTCAAGGAAAGGATCATATGTACATCTCGAGAATATGATAAGTAAAAATGCTTGAATGAAGTGTAAGGTCATCTTAATAGGTTCCACAAAAAACTTAAGGTTCTACATTCTATTTGAAATAGATATACCATTATGTAGATGAGACAATTAATGAAACTTCTTGAGTATATGAATGATGCTATGATGATTTAATTACAAGATGATATCTATCATAATTTTCTTATAAATAAAATTTTAAACTTATGTCCTATCATAATGACATTCTATTTACTAGTGAGTTCATGAGTTTGTTCTTTCAATATCTAGAGAATCTTCTTTAACAATTAAAAATAGCTTTGAACTTTTCTATGATTGATAACCCTTTTCACACAAGTCTCCTCTTAAGGAGTTTTTGGTGAAAACCAATTGGTGAAGTGTGGTATATTTTTCATATGAACTATCCTTTTCAATGGAGTATAAATACATGAACATAAAAACACATCTAAAGTGTGTCTACAACCTTATAAATAACATTTCTTGAAATATAAAAATAACATAGCTTAAATTGTACACAATAGAAGGTTACATCTTATAACGGGGGTGCATTTTGACTCTATGTATTTATTCATAACCTCTTGTAACATTCTAAACCTTTGAAGATCACTTGTAACCTTTTCTTCCCATTCCTTGAATGTGGGGCTTCTCTTATTATGAAGTATTTTATCGAGATCATAGTTTAATGAGTTTAATGCGATTCGAGTTGGTAATATTTGTGTAGAGGATTAATGTAAATATTTCACCTTTACCTTTTTATTTTAAACCACTTTGCACACATGTTTATGTTCTTAAATAGATCTCTTTTAAACCTAGTTATCTTAAGTGGTCTTGAGTCCTAAAAAGTTTTGAGTTGTATGTTTAATGTTGTTTATTTAAGGACATCACCCTATGACACTTTTACAAGAGATTATTAAGATAATTAATTACCAATCACACACATAGTATAATCAATTGAATCAATTCCTATTTACATTAGGTCTAGTTTACTTAGTAGATCAACATTCAACATTCTCTATTTTCTCTATTTTGTCATTTAACAACATCAAGTTTCCACAGTCCATGATAATGAATTGTTGATCTTCTAGATTGAAACTGTGTTAGTTTTATGAATCAACGTTTTAGATCAAACTCCATGATCCATCATCGGGATAATATGCAAGCAACTAGAGAGTTAAACCAACTAGGGTCTTGGCTATCATTGATGAAGTGTTATTCTTCCTTCTATAAACAACAAGCTTCCATAGATACTCCTTAGCACACTTTCTTAAACATAGGTACTCTTAATGAAAAACATGATTTCTATGATCAACATGCACTTTGAATATAATCACTTATACCGGATGTGATTGCATTAGGTTGATTAAATCAAAGACATGATCTAAAATTAAAACTTCAAAAAACTTCAATTTCATTATTTTATCTTTGATCTAGATTCAACTTTAAATTTAAAAATCTATCGCATCTTAATAATAATGTTAATTTACTTTTTAAATAAACTTAATCTATCTTAATCATTTCAATAATTAATATCTATATTAATCTAATTTCTTAAAATAACTCTAATCTATCTTAATTATTTTACTCATTTCTATCTAAAATTACTCATATTTTAACTCTTGTACCTTATTATTGACTTACCCTTAATTTGTTTCTCACTACAAACCCATTTATTGTTAGTCTTCGAGTTAATAGGGGAAAAAACACACTACCTTATTATTCCGCTCCATTCCAATCAAACCTTTGTTTTTTTGGGCACATGTAGATATTCGTGTGAAGGTGGACATTCTCAGGGTCAAAATTGATTGCTTATATTATTTGAACTTCTTTATATTTTTTGATCTTGGCACAAGGTCGAGTATCAAGTCGTGAATTGTTTTTGAAGAAAGGGACATTTCGTAATTTAGGTAAGTCTTCTCCATTCTCGGCTTTGTCAAATTGGCTTTGTGTTAGATCAGTTTTGGAGGGAACTTCAATGGTTTGTCTCATGGATTTATTAATCTAGAGGACAATAAGAAAATTTTGAATTGACACTCAAAACCTGATATGTTTTTCTGAATTGGTATGATGTTGCCATTATAGATTTTTATTGATGATGTAAAATAAATGTTTCTATTTTTGCTGCATTCGGTCAATAAGAAGTGGAATTGATCTGTGATGGGCCTATCTAGTTTCTTGATGGGCTTATCTACGTTTTTGCCATTTGAAAATTATTTTTCGCTAAACTCTGAAATGTTCACGCTTGTTCCAAAATAAATTCCTTTTCAGGGAACCAAAGAGCCTAATTGGATGTTTACATTTTAGTTAGTCTTACAATGGGTGAGGCTATTGGGTTTTTCTGTTTCCTATTATGGGGTTAATGATTTTCATCCTTGCTACTAGTTACAGACAGATCCATTGGCTGATGGAAAGTGATTGCTGGGCAATGCTTATGATTTAAATTTCATGTACTCCTCTCATTTCCTTAAAAAATGAGCTTTCATGTAGTTGTTTGGTTTAATGGGAATGTAGGGGTTGGACATATTACTAGAATATCATTCTTCTGATCAGAAGTCTCTTATATCTTTTGATTTTTGGCATGTTGATACAACCTAGCACTTTTGAGTTGCATAGATGATTAGTACATGCACCTGGCCTCATCTCTTTTTAACATTCCAGGCCTTTGTGCTAGGCTTGAACAGAACTTTGGTGAGCTCCTTATGAGCTTAGTACCTTCATCAGTTGAACTGAAGCTATATGACAAGTGTTTTGCTTCTGCCTCTCTGGTTTCTTAAAACCGACATTTACACTTTAAAATTTTAACTTTGCATTTGCATTCTTAGTTCCTTATCAATTTGGTGGGGCAAATGCTCAACAACTGTACAGCGAAATTCTATTATTGGGATTTTAACATATGCAAGCCTTGGGTGACGAGTTTGACGATTGGCTGCAATCCTAGGTTACTTGAGCATAGTTCTATTATTGGGATTTTAACATATGCAAGGCTTCGGTGATTAGTCTGATAATTGGCTGCAATCCTAGGTTACTTGAATTGCTTGGCAATCTGTGTGTAACTTTTGGAATATTTCAATAGTGTCTCTACCTTGCTTGTTCCATTGGTTTTTCCTTACCTACGAGGTAGGGCAAGCCCTCGGGCAAGGTACACACTGGTGACACTAGAATTTAATTGTTTGCAAGGATGTGGTAATTCATTTGGTGATTAGTTATAATCCCTGGGTTACTTGAGTTTCTTAACAACAGTATGTACCCACTATTGTAGAACTTCTCTAGTTTTAACCTTGTATATTCTATTGTTTGTTCCTTAACTATGAGATAGGATGGACCTTCTATGAGAATGACGAATGCAGGCTGTCTACTGGGATTTTGGTATTCATGGGGTTGGAGTGATTCATCTTGCAATTAGTTGTAATGCTATGAATGTAAGTCCTCCAACAAATGCCACATTCCTACTATTGGAGAGCTTCATTGCAGCCTGAACCTTGCATTTTCCATGAGTTTTTCCTTATTGACCATGGAGTAAAAACCATCTAGAAGGGTACAAAAAGGTGATATTGTAGGGATTTTAAATGTTTATTAGGCTAGGGTGATTTGGTGCGTGATTCCTTAACTTACTAGAATTGATCAACAACTAGTGCATACTTGCATACTCACTATTGGGGATAATTTGTCATAGTTTTAATCTTGCATATAACTTTGGTGGTTCCTTACCAATGGTGTAGGGAAACCCCTATAGCAAGGCACAGAGAGGCAAGGCTATTGGACATTTTTTTTGATGGATAAATTGTGGGATTAATGGCCTCATAGCCTTTAGGACACAAATAGGGGCTTGGTCCTAGGGCATACATCACATGCACTTTCTCAAACACACTTCTCAAGGCATTAAAACCATTAAAATGCTAGAGTAAACATTGGGATAGTGCTTATAGATCATGGGGGTGGACTTGGATCCTGAATATGGTTGTACTTGACCATACCTCAAGGTGCCTCCATGGTGAAACATAGGAGTGGGCTTAGATCCATGCATTGCCATAAGTTCAACCCTAACTCAAGGTGGCCCCATGGTCACTGCAGGGTGCTCTATTGCAGGAATTGAATTGGGTTTGTGGTGTGAAATTCATCATTCCCTACCACTCACCCCAAGCCTGTTGGGCGGCTATTGGACTTTTATTATTTGCAAGGTTGGGCTGGTTTATCTTGTTTAGCCTTTGTCAATAAGTGTGTGCTCGCTCTTGGAGATTTTCTCCACAATTCTAGCCTTGCATATCCCATTTATTGTTCCTTATGGTCAAATCCCATCCCATAGTCGATAGAGGTGATTCCCTTACAATTAGATTTGAGTTTCAGGTTATCAAGCCTGCCCAGCCTCCAACAGCGAGTGCATGACCCTTGCCAAAGAGCTTCTCTGTAGGAAAGCATTGACCTTGGATATCCTAATAAGTGTGACTTAGCGTTAAGCCCAAAGACTCACCAACCAAAAGCCTAAAAATTAAAATACAATCTTACGTGATATGTTGGACTGCTAAAATTCCACATTTGAGATTGCACCTATTTCCAGAAAAAAGTCAACAACCTAAATTAAAATGGTATTTAGAATAAGCCATTTGAATTGAGACACACAATTATTTATAGGCTAGGCTGTTATTATGGTTGTTTCTTTATAAGGTTGCATATTCTCCAATTCCATGGACAGAAAGTAATAGTTTGGATTCCTTAGCTTACAAAGATTGACATACGATCAACACTCTAGGATTGGAGTGCTTTTGAAGGGTGGGATTGCTTTATTTTTTAACAAAACAATGAGGCAATGTGCTGTAGAAAAATAAAAAAGAATGCTAGCCCTTTTTCTATTCTTGATTCTGATGTATACTAGATCTTTGTTCTCAACTGGTTCCCTTCTCTTAGTTTTGCAACGGTTCATTTTGGTAATGGGTCTTATTTTGAAAGGATTGATTTGCATTATATGTCTTTTGTGTATTTTGATGAACCTAGGGTTATTGATTTGGCCTACCCCCATTCATTTTGTTCTATTGTCTTTTAGATTTAGTTTTGGATGCTTTATTTTTAGTTGTTGAAATTCTTTTAGTACATTTAACTACTATTCTTTTCTTTCATGGATTAAGTCTTATCCTATTCTTTAAAAATAAATGCATTCAGTATTTCCTGTACCTAATACTGACATCCTTGTCATCGAGATACAGATTCAGCTATCCAGGAAATGATTTAGGATAGTTTTTGTCATCTAGTTCTTGATATAATATTTTGTTCTCTGCAATTAAAATCGCTTATTGAAACTTAAGTATTCCTCAATCCTATATTGACTGAGTTTTATTGTCTTTCATCATCACAATGCATACTTCAATTTTTGTTTTCATTGTTTTTACAGTTACACTCTTAAGCAACCCAATCCAATTTATATTTTCCTGAAGGCTTCCATTGATCCTAACATTTTGGGAATATGCCTTCTGGAAGCAATGTTTCTTCTAGCCGAAGTCCCAGCAGGCATCTTCAGCCAAAGTTAAACATAATGGTGTCTAACACACTGCCAACTGGTGATACAAATGGCATGAGTTTGCCTCAAAAGAGGACAAAACGCTCACAGAAGTCTGATTTTTATTCCAAAACTAATTTCATTGAGACAAATGACATATTGTCTACTGCCAATCCTCTGGCTGGATTTAAAAATAACACATCAGCTGTTGAGGATTCTGACAATATACATGCAAAGATATCAGGTACTGCAGAAGAAAAGAGAGAAAAGGCTGCATGTGCCAAAGTGTACCGTAGGGAATATAATAAACGGCCTTCATGTAGATCTGCAAGAGGCCATTTTAAGGGTCTGTCAGCCAATGAGAATCATAATGCTTCTACTTCAGGAAGATCATTTAGTACGACAAAAGAGGACTTTGCTGATGCCAGTAAATTTGCACCAGACAGCTTAATTTCAAGTACAGACATGAACATTGGTAAATGGTGTGAATCAATTTTGAAGAACATTGGAAAACTTGGTTCCTCTTCTCGAACCCGCGGAGATATAAAACATCCAGGTGTTGTAGGTGATGGTATGATGGATCAAAAATGTAAAAAATGTCAACATTTGGAAGACAGGGAAACTCTGATATGTGATATGTGTGAAGAATCATTTCACATTTCTTGTTTGAAACGTAAGTTCAAAGCAGAGGGTGTTGAAGATTGGTACTGTCCTACTTGTCAGATTGAAAGAAAAAAGTGTCAGCTTGAAAAAAAAAAATTTCAAATTGAAAGAAAAAAATATTGTTTCAATTGTCGAGAAAAATGTTCATATTCTTATCTTTTTGAGCAAATGTTTGATGAGAAGGTGGAGTACAATAACAAAGTTCGTATTGGTAGTGAATACCAGGCGGACACCCCTGAGCAAACAGGCCAGCCCTTAGAGTAAGTTGCAACATAACATGCTATAATTAATTTTCCAATATGATGATAATGTGTCATGTTTTTGTGTACCTGAAAGTTGATTTGTTTGATTCCAGGGATTCAGGAAGCCTATTTATTGGTGACATAGTGCCATTAGAGGAGATTGAGAGAGAAAATGCAGAAGCAAACTCTGAGAATGTAATACTTTTGATTTCATAACGTCCATGAAGTTTTATACTTTAGTGTTGTTATGATTTTATATTTTGCTAATTTTAAATTGTTCCCAAGAAATTTTCTGCATGTGTGCTATGTTGGAAAGTTTTTATCTGTCATAGTGGATATTTCAGAATAAATGGCAAACTGCAAGTTCTCTGTCATCAATGTCAAAAGAAAATTGGCTTAAATGCAATGCCATCATTTACTATAAAGGGGATGCATGCCCAGGTGGACAAAATGCAGAAACAGACATTTTTTGTGGAAAATGGCGCAGGTATTTCCATTTTAGTTTCTTTTATTTACTCTCTTTAATCACATATCTACTATTTTGCCAACAGTTCTGTTTTGTGATATGAACTTGTGTGGCTTTCATTCTCTGTAGGCTTACAAGAACTCTCATTGTTTTGTGAGTTTATTCGGTGGTCTAGCTTTTTATACTTCTCTATTGTAGTTGGTTGTTCTTTTGAATTCCAATTAAGCTACTTGTGTATTGATGGACTACAAAATTTCTTTCTAAAACATGTATGCTCCATGTTTGTAATATGGAAATCTATACTCCTCTACCTTATGCATCGATGTTCTGCAGAGCACCCCTATCAAAAGTTCAGAGTGATGAATGGGAATGTTCAGATGCTGTAGTGTGGGATCCACATCACACTGATTGTTTTGTACCACAGGTAAGATTGATGTGGATAACTTAAGATTGAAGTATTAATTTTTGAATTCTCTAAGATAAATTGGAGGTTTATGGAAGACTGCAGAGTCCTTTCACCACATAAATCATGTTTCATCTTTAGATGCATTCCCATTTATCTTTAGATCTTAGTACATTTATCCACAAAGAATAATCTGCTATCTGGATATTCTTTTATAAATTCAATATTCTGTACTCCGTCTTATAATTCTGATATGCAAGGAGGCTATTGAAATTGGATTATAAATTGAATAAAGTGAAAATTTATTGCTGCAGTCTGTTCCATAACACAATTGGAAAAATAATGTGTTTGCAAAGCAACCAAAATCTTTAGTTGATTGCATATAACTGGAAAACAAGTAGATGTGAAAAGCATTGAATCTTTCTTTTTCTCATTCTCTGGTAAAACTTGAAAATTTGTTTGAAAAGCATTGAATAAAGCCGAAATAAGATTTTAAATGCAAGACATTTGTGTAAGTGATTTGTGGATACCCATAGGATATAGCAATTTTTAATCAGGAGATTTGTCCCATTTTCCTCTCCAAATCCTCCTTTTCCAAGGACATTTCTTCCTTCTTTCTATCTCATAATTAGCCAGGTCGGACAAAGACTTTTTACTTTAAAACTGTTTTTCAACATGGTTCCAATTCGTCTTCTAGGTTTATTCTATCTTTTACGTTTTAATAGTGCAAAGATGTTTCATCCCCTTTCTTGTTTCTTGTCTTGATTATCAGGTGTTTTTTTTTTAAGCTAGTCCTTATAAAGTGTCATATCCCAGTTATTAGGTAAAGTTTCATGCCCCCATCTTGAGTGTGATATTTTCAAGTAGACATTTTTGTAAGTCAAACTATGAGCAAAATTTTATAGAACAGAAGTTACAATCTTGGCTCTTTCTAGCTAAGAAACCTTCCTATCTCTTTTTTATTCTTGGGCTATACACGATCATCTCCTGCATCTGTAGAAGATGAATTGTCATTTCCATCAAAAGATCATTTGAGAGAACTGAGAAGTAATTAGAACACTTCTTTTTTGTTTAACTAGTTGGTTTAGTCATTTTCTGTTATCTCCATTCATCCCTTGTCTGCTAACAAAGATTGGAAAAGGAGCAAACATCCTGCAAAAACCATTCCAACTGTTTTATTCAAATCCTACTGATTGCTTAAAATTACCACTTGACCTTTAGTGCTAAGGGGACTCTCCGTGTATGTCCATGTAATTAAAAATGATCATATTTGAATTTTTACCTATCACATCTCTGGTTTTAGTCTCACCACCTAAGCTTGAGTTTTTCTGTCCATTAATAGATTTAACTTTTAAGAGACCAAACTATGAAATTTGACTTTTTCTGACATAAATTCTTTGTGTTTTATATACTTTGCAACATACATTGTTACAGTGTAATGTTACAACATAATACATAAGGGGAGTTGGTAATTAAAGGTTTTGCCATTTGTGCAGGAACTAGAAACAATAGAGATAGAAAGACGTATGGAGGAAAGCAAACGGGTATGGGAACATTCTATGTTTCATTCTACCTGCAATTTCTTTTCAGACCTGTATGATGGAAAATGTTGTGCATTTGAGTTACTTATAAGGATGTTGAAGATGATAAAAGCAACGCTGAAATTCTTTCTTTGCCTGCACTATCAAACACGCATAGTTTTATGCCTAATGCAATCATTATAAATAATGGCTATGGTGATCCAATGAACAACCCATGACAAATAGTTTATAGACAGATTTGCGATGATGATAATGGTTACTTCTAACATCCTTTAGACCAAAAATTTCTGTAAGAGTTGTTAAAATGGATCATTCAAGAATACATTCTCCTTTGTCTGTAACTTCACCATGCAGTATATCATTGTAGTTTCTATTAATATTGTAATTGTCATCCGTTATGTTTTCCATGTCTTTTAATTCTCCAGCAGTATTTGTTCATGGGGTGTCGTCTTTGAAGTAATATAGATCTGTACATACTTGCCTTTCTAAATTCATTTTTCCTTGTTTTACGGCTGTTAGAAACCATTTTTTTGTGCATATATTTCTGATGCAGTTCTGTTTTGTGTTAAACTGCAATTATGGTTCATATGATTGTTGTCATTCTTTTTATATTCTTTGCACTATCCATCTAATCATGCCTTTCTGTTTCACACAGTCACTTGAAGTTGCAAGGGTGCGGGATCAGGGAAGGGGTAGGGGCCGCCATTGCAAATCAGGATAGAGGAATACAAGAATAAGGGTATCACTCTATTACTCTGTTGTTGGGTTCGCCGCCTGCAGGGCCGGATCCAGGTTCAGTTTGTTTTGGATCCGGGTTCGGGTTTGGTTCCTCTGTGGGTTTGTACAAAACAGTTTTTAATTTAAGGGTTTTAACATTTATTAATGACATTCATCAAAATAAAGAGCATTTGTGTCTATTAGGTTTCGACTACAATTCGTTTCTTTTTATTTAAAACCGTGACTGCACTCTTTGAATTAAGATTCATTTCATGTTGCCTCTTCATTTGCCTGCTACCTCTGCCAGGTCGTGCTAAAGAAGTCTCTGATTTTTGTGCAGTTTTGATTACTATTTTAAAGGGTGATTGCATGAGTTTCAAAGATTTCAGCAAAGACTTATGCTGTTGATTTTATGGTGGTTTTATTGTTTATAGGATGCTATGTGATATTCTAATCCGATAGCCAGCATGAGCACAATATTAGTGATGACAGTGCCACTGGCACTGCTTGTGATTCATCTAGTCTTCCTACATCATCTAATGTCAATGTTGACAATGATATTGATGATTTAGATAATCCATTTGATGATTAAAAGTATTGAACTTGATAATATTGTTTTAGTATTGAGCTTGAAGTTTGAACAATGAATATTTATTATGCATGTTTTAAATGACATTCAAGTTTATGGTGGTTTTGTTGTTTATATGATGTTATGTGATATTCTAATCCTAATTCATGCTTCTAGGCTGCATAACAAACCCAAAATGAACCCAAAACCCCAAAAAAATTTTAGCCGAACCCGCAAACCGAACCCCCAAACCCAAACCTGAACCAGTACTAGAACTGGCAACTTAGTTCTATTATAAAAACATATTGTGACGAGGATGTGGGTAAAGTGACGGGTTCTCATCCCTACAATGAAATCTTCTGGTGACTATATTGTTTTATTAATATCCTAGAATGAGCAGCAATTTTACAGTGTGTGAGGTAATGGTAAACTATTTTAGTGATTGAATTTTAGCAAAAGAAATCCTAAAAGGAACTGTGATGTAATGTCATTCGATATTTTACCTGTTTCAGGCTTTGTCTCTTATGTGAATGTTGCAAATCTTGCAGTGGAACAACGTCGACCTAGGAACAATTTGTCCAGGCAAAGAGTAACAGTTTGACATGGAACTCAGTAAAAGCTCGTCAAAAAAGTTGGCAACAACTCAACAAAGAATAGAGAAATTTCTGATTTAAACTTTCTAACTGAGAATAATAATGAATTTTCATAATTGATTTATGTAAATTACATTATGAATTCAAAATTTGGCAATAACTTGGCAAAATATAGAATCTGCTTGTTTTCCCAGAGTAGAGTGAAACTTGGGAGTAGTCGGCTAGTCTAGGAGTTTGTTGTAACTGTAGCCATTGCATGTGCAAACTACAAAGGTGGTCAATCTGGGGCTTTTGGATGAGAGAAATACTCATCTATTTATCTTTAGAGTCTACCAATTTTAAACTTTTCTATTTTTGGTAAAATCCTATGTTGATTTTGGCTTTGTTCAAAAGCTATTTGTTGAATAACTTTTACTGAGAATTCTTAGAAACCAGCTCATAGCTTGTGTAGGTATGCACAACAAGGATCATAGAAATATATAATTGATGAAACAAGATAGCTTCTTAGCAAATGATCATGTAATTTTGTTGTATTTAGTATCTTTTGGTTAGGAATCACTAGCAAAATGATACTATTATTTGTTTTAAAATGGTACCTTGTAAATATCAGCAATTTAGTTGCTCGTCACTTTGTAAAATATCCTGCCTCATAATGTATTTTCAAATTTTAATTAGGGAAATTTTGCTTAGTAATCTCTGATCAGATTTAGAAGAACATTGATTGAAGACAATATAAGCTTTTACGTATGGTAGATATAACGCCCAAGTTTTATTCATATGGGTATACATGGAAAGGTCATCCCTGATCATCATAATGGTAGGTATATTTCCCAGCATATGATAATTTTAAACAATATGCAATCATGACACATACTACATTGAAAATAACTCTTATCCGACTAGCCAGGTAATATCTTCCCTAGGGATGAAGGAAATATGCATAGATTCTAATTACATTGCAAGTAGGGATCAACATGCATGATAAAACATTTGAATTGGTAGAACCATAGTAGGATCAAAGAAAAGCCCATGAAAATATTTCATGACTAATAACATTTATATTAGAGAGAGTGGGCAACGAGGAGGGTGGAGAGGGTGGCGAGAGGGGGGCAGGAGGGAGGGAAAATCCTTCAATGTCACTTGTTTGTTGTGAATAGGATTCCGTTGGGGGTTAGGCATAAGCATCACTATTCTCAGAGAGAGAGAGAGCTCTAGGTTTTATTCAAGAAGAGGGAAAGGGAAAACCCTTCAATGTCACTTGTTTGGTATGAATAGGATCCCATTGGGGGTTAGGCATAAGCAACACTATTCTTAGGCAGACAATCATAAACAATGTGTAATGAAGTTACCTGTGGGGTTGTTGGAAAAAAACAGCACATACCTAAAAGTCATGTGCTGGTTGGCTTGGGTTTAGGAAGACGCGCTTTAGTATAGATTCTCTAGAGATGGGTCGAATCCTCATGGCCCAAGGTACTGCTGTTACATTGTCTCTCCAATGGTTTTTTTGTTTGCATATTTGAATATGAGGAATATTGCAAGAAGGTTTTGGTAAAAGAGTATGCATTAGTCCAAGGAAAATCTGTTAAAGTACAAAGATGGTGCCTCGGGTTTTCAAGTGCTTCCTTTCTTTCTTTAGGCGATAAATGATTCAGTTACATGGGCTTCCCCTAGAATATTGGGGTAAAGATTGTTTATACTTTATAGGCAATAGCTTAGGTGAACTAAAGTAAATAGATGGAAAGAACCTATCTAAATCTCATATGTTGTGTGCTAGATTAAAAATTACTAGAGACTTGGATCTCCCTCTTTTGAAGAAATTGCTTTTACTTGCTCAAGATCCTAAATCTATACATGAAAATATTATAAGGTTGTAATGTTGTGATGCTTTACTTGTTATGAGATAGGTCATGAAACATCTCAATGTATAATGAAGCCAAGGAGTCCCAATATCTCTTATGAGGATTTCAAGTATTGAAGACAATAGGATGGGTTCGGCATTCTAAGCAAGTTTTCTCATCAAGACAAGAATTTTTAAATCTGCAACTTCAAGAATGGTTAAAATCATCCCTAGCAAAGCCCTCAATTTGGGTGGACTTTTTGGTAGAGAAGAGAAAGCAGAAATCTCAAGGAAGAGAGCAAGTATGTATTGTGTAGGTAGAAGAGGATCTCTCTTCAACTAATAAGGAGGAGGAGGTAGAAGAGGAACACAATATAGATTGCATTTTAGGTAACCTAGAGAGGAAAGCATCTATTGAAGCCTTTAGTGGTATGCAAGGTTCACAAATGGATCCTATAGTTGGTGTATCCCAAGTGTAAAAGAAAAGGGGGAGGAAACACGATTCCTAATTGTTGAAAATAAAATAAAAAATAGATGTAGAATAAGGCACACAAAAAAATTTAGATGGTTTTTTGTCGAGCTTAAACAAAGGGCAAAGGGGGAAGTACCCCCCACAACAACAATAAATGGATTATCATGGAATGCTAGGGGTATTGATGTGTCTAACAAGATAAGTCTGGTTAAAAGGTAGTTATAGAATCTAAAGCTTGATTTGTATTCTTGCAAGAAACACAAATCTTAAAGGGAAATTTTTTCTAATCTCATCAAGCATTTAGGGTGGCATTAGTAAGGTCTAGTAGTTGAAGCTAAAGGTGCTTTAGGAGGCTTATGTATACTTTGGAATCTAGCTTCCCTTTCTACTGATTTGTTAGTGCTCATTGATTGAATTTCTTAGGTATTATGCTCAATGTTTATGACTCCAACAGCATGATGAAGAAAAAACATCTCTAGGAAGAATTATCAACACATTTGGCTCTACTACAAGATAAATCTGTGTTGTTAGGGGGGATTTTAATGTGATAATAGGGACAAGAAAGGTGGATGTATGCGACCTACTTAGTCAGTTCTTGATTTTCACTCCTTTGTAGATGCCAACAATCTTTATGAGATTCTTCCTAAAGAAGGCTCATATACTTGGAAAGATAGACTAATTGGTTTCTGTTATATAGTGGAGTGGATTGACAAGTTTATGATGTCCTCACTATGGCTTCTTCATAAATGTATATCTAAAATAACAATTTTCCCTATAATAGGCTTAGATCATTTTCTTTTAAGCATAAAGATTCTTTTAGATTCATTCCCTATTGAAAACTTCTTTTAGCTTTACTCATGTGGTTGTTGTTTCTAGGCATTCAAAATCCTTTTGATACCTGGTCAAATGAATGCTCTTGCATTCAAGGTATGGTTATCTTTTGTGTTCCTTCCAAACTCAAGCTATATCTAACAAAAAGTTTAGGCATGGAATAAAGAAGTTTTTGGAAACATCTTTAAAGAGAAAAGAGTGTTGAAAGCATTGTTAGAATAGATAGAAAAAACTATTTAAGATGCTGGGTTGGATGACACTCTATTAAAAGAGGAGCAATGGTTATTAGCTCTTCAAGAACAATATCTAGCCAAGGAGGAAATATTCTGGAAACAAAAAACAAGACATAAATGGGTATCAATTGGGGATAGGTACACAACTTATTTTCATGCTGTCATTATGGCAAAACATCAAGAAAATTGAATCTCATCAATAGCAAATTTCTTAGGTCATAAGATTGAAGGAAGGGATGCTATAGTGGAAGAAGCAGTAACCTGTTTTCAAAATCTGAAACAATAACCTTTTTACAAAATCTTCTAACAGCTATGGTTGAATATGATCTAGAAGGAGAAAATTGCCTTTTGTAAAATAGTCCTTTTGTGATAAGCAAGGAAGAAAATGTTGTGCTCTTGGCATCTTTTTCCAAGGAGGAAGTTAAAGCACAACCTTTGATTTGGAAAAAAGACAACATTTTAGGTTTGGATGGGTTACATGTTAGGTTTTTTCAGTTCTTTTGGGAATTATAGAACAAGATGTTGTAGAGGTAGTGAATGGATCATTTTGAATTGGAAAAGTTCTAAAGAATTCGAAATGCTTATATTTGGCTAGGGTTCCAAAATAAAGTATTGTGGGAATGTTCAATGATTATTGTCCCATAGCTTTATGTAATACTATGAACAAAATATTATTGAAAGTGGTTGCTAAGAATTTAAAAGAGGTCCTTCCCAAGTTAATAGAAAATGAACAAGGAGGCTTTGTTTGTGGAAGTGCCAAACCTCAGACGGCATACTAATAGTGCATGAAGTAATGAATTGTTTGCATAAATGATAAAAATGATATAAGTAGCATGGTCAAAAGCTAGATGTTTCCAAAGCATATGATTGTATGTCTTGGACTCATATTGGGAAATGAGCTGTCTCACTTTGTGTTGGCATTATTTGCCATGCATGGGCTCTTTGGGGAAGTGTGTAAGAGGTAAGAACATCTAATGTCATTAAGATGTGTAAGAGCATCTTCTGACATTGTAAGATGGGAGTTATTTATGATAGAGGTTTACTTATTAGATGATAATAGTTATTTATTAGAGTAAATAGAATAATCATAGACAAATGATTTACAGTAAAAGTTGCAAAGTAATATCGATAATTTCTTTATTCATTCAATATATTTTCTCAAATAAAACTATACTCCAGGGAGCATTCACAAGATGAGATTATCTTCTTTGATTATGAGAGTTATATATAAAATCCTTGAAGGTTGCCAAGTAACCACAACCATTGACAATTACTAAGAAAATTGATTTCTAATAACTCTTGTAAGTTGACAAATTATTAACACATAGTTGGAATAACCAATTTAATAAACATAACCAAGACAAAAAATGCTAACTATGTCAGTCCCCCCACAAAAAGAAAAGTTGACTTCTAGATGACAAGGGAAACAAAATATGAATGACATCACTGAGGGGCAAAGGAAAGAAATGTGCTTGAAGGTACTTCAACATCTTCGAAAATAGAAGAAGGTGGATTCGAATGGGGGGAAATATCAGCTTGTAACTTATAAACTTCTTATGTTCTTTACTTTAGGTGATGAGCAGAAAGTAGTTCCCGCTCCCTAGAACCCTCGACCAGTTGAACTGCTTCCATCAGTTGAGATTTGACCTTCTCATTTGTAGCTTGAGTTCCAAAATTTCTTGGTCCTTCTAACTCAATGAATTGAGCTTGTTGGGCTAGTTGGGCTTGAAATCTAAGCCTTTGGTCTTCAAGTGAAATATGCCCCTTAAATTTTTTCTTGATTTTCAATAACAAATACAATGTAACCAAGCACCCGTTAAGGTTAGTTTAACCCAAAACGTTTCATGAAATAACTCTAACCAAGAATGCGCCCTAAAACCACTTAAGGAGGAGGGGCAGGCATATGGTCAGAGGATCCCTAGGATCTACTGAATCAAAGATTACAAAGATTACAACTGAAAGAGAGAGACTAAACTCAACACCAAGAATGTGCACTCAAGATCCTTTAATAGGTGAGGTGCTAACATATGGTGGAGTGCTAATTGCTGAATTGAAAGTACTTAGGCGGATAACTAGCCATAAGAGAATTTCCACACTACCACCAAACAGTGGGGGGAAAAGACTACAATTAAAATGCTTCGTCTACTGCGGCAGGCATCCACTTAAGAGTGGGGATTCACCACTTGACAGTGGGTATAAGAAGAGAATTAGTAAGTTCTTTTTTCCACACTAGCGGTAAACCATCCAGGGGTTACAATGTGATAATTAAACACGAATAAGCAGCAACTAAATAGACTGAAACAGTACTACTGTTATCAGCTTTACAAAATGAGAAAGAGCTGCAAATTACATGAGGATTACAATAGTTTTGAAGCACAAAGAAGCTGGATGATCCCACATTAGATAACTATCCAACTTATTGAAGAAAGAACTGAAAACTCAAACTGAAGCAAGTCTGATATAAAAATCTGCAAACTGAAAATGAATTACCAGCAAACTGTAGCACACCAAATTGTTCATAACTTCATCCTATCTTCACCAATTGACATGGAATCAATTGCAGCAGCTTCTAAGAGTAAAGGCGCCCCTGTTCAAACACAGAAACTGCACCAAAGCCTCCATATTTATTAATGCACGCATCCCAATATCATTCTGGAAATGTACGGCCTTCAAGAGGGGCGATTTTCTCTTTAAAAATCAGAAACACATTAATAAAATCTGAAACCTCTTGGAGAGGGTTGCCCAAGGCTTAGAATCATATAGATAAAATACCCATATGGGAATAGAATTTACCCAAGGAGCTGCAATAAAAAACGTCCTTCAGCCATGACTGAACCAGCAAGCTCCAAACTGAAAACAACATCAGAATTCTTCTACAATGAAGCTCAATATGCACTTCTGAATGAAGCACACTCCCAAACCACCATCTAGGGAACCATAGTTTCAAGCCCGAAGAATGGAGTCAATTTGCTAAGCTTTCCCTTAGCCGGATTCTGGATTTCAAACCAGCAGCATAACTTTACAATATTTCCAAAGATGATCAGCTCTTCAAACAACAGCAATATATAAGTTTCAATTGGCAAATGAAGCAACAAGGGACTCTTGAAATTCCAAGAAGTTGAATCACTTCAACTTCCAAAAGGGACGCCACTTTAAGCATTTCACTTTTTGAAATAATAAAATATTAATCAACCTCTTTTTAGGCGTCCAACTTCACTTTGCAACAGTAAAGCATTTAATAATTCATTAAATGCACCATTGACCCCTTAATGACCCCCTTTTAAAAACAACATGAAGTGATCATTCCTAGGCGTGGGGGTACAACTGAGAAACATAAAAATGACTAAGTATAAAACTTAATCCATGGAGATAACCAAAGCCAAACTGAAACTGCTAATGATGCTACTGCCAAAATTAGACTTACTAAAAATAGCCAACAGCTATAAATAGTAAGTTCACATCAAAACAACAGAAAGCCAAACGAAACATTGAATTGCAAAGGATTGAACTGCTGCTAGGCAGATATTGCCAAAAGATAGACTTGCTAAAAAAAAGCGAACTGCTATAAATAGTAAGTCTACACAACAACTTTAGAACACCAACTGAGCAGTATCTGAAAGAGGAAACTCTAATTTTCTGCCTCAGCTTTGCCTACAGATTTCCGGAAATAGGCTAAATCCAAATGAAGAGTGTAGGGCCAAAATGGGGACATTACATCAAGTTCCACCTATAATTTTTGTTAGGTACAAATTGATTCATCAATTTTAGCATGGGAGTACGTTGGGCTGCCATTTCAGTTTGCAACATAAGATAAAGGTACTTAAACCTATATTCAATTGAGTATAAGGCTTTGAGGACTTGCCCATTTGAACCACCAAAGGATGGGGGTTTCTTGATTGGAATG
Source organism: Sequoia sempervirens (assembly GCA_007258455.2). NCBI lineage: Eukaryota > Viridiplantae > Streptophyta > Pinopsida > Cupressales > Cupressaceae > Sequoia > Sequoia sempervirens. Next base: position 89,061 of record VDFB02336305.1, read on the forward strand.
AGAAATGAAAAGTCTGATAAAGTCATTGTGACATTTTCCTTCAACAAATTGCTGAATTTTGTAAACCTCCTATAAAACCAATGGAGAATGAGCACCATCCAGCCTTAGTGCGATCTTTGCTAATTCAAACATGATATGTGCCATGGGCTTCAAATCTTATAAATATTGTTGTATTGTATGAAGTGATTGGCAAGATTTGGTTTTGAAATTTAAATATAAATCATATCATCATAACTAAATGATAGGTTGTGGCTTGGATGGTGTAGGAGATACATTGCCCACATTATCCTTTTGTACAAAACTTGTTTCATGTTGAGACTTCACTGGAAGGTTTTGAGGATTCTCAACCTACAGAATAGGCTCCTTTGAATTAGCCATGGGACTCAGTGGAGGATAATATATGGTACAATAGGAGCTCCTAATAAACTCAACTAATATCAGTGGATTGAGATGCCTCCTTAGTTAAACCCACTGGTGTAGTAAGGGGAGAAGGAGTTATAGTTATTTCTCCTTCCTTAATTTCATCCTCACCATCACAGTCCCCTTCTTTGGTAGGTGTAAATTTTAATGATCAGATAAATGCATAGAAAATTAATTCAAAATCAGACACAAAGACACAACAGATACCCTGGGAAAACCCTCCTCTTGAGGGAGAAAAACCCAGCAACAAAATCTCTCTTATATATTATTCAAGAACAACACTCTCTTGTATAATGAGGCCGAACTCAAAGGCCAATAATAGCATCAACTCTAGATGCAATCATACAGATTACAATCTTCACTTAGAAGAATTCGCCAACTGCTCTTTTAAGGAATTCACACTTTTAATGAGAGAAAGAATATCGAACTTACTTGATTGATTACAATGAAGAACATCATCTAATATATATATACATCATTGAGAGAAGGACGTGTCTCTTCCCAAACAGGTCGGCCACAAGAAGAATATAATTAAGGAAGAGAACACGTCTCTTAGAAGGTCGCGCCCATGAGAGGAGTGAAGTCGGCCTCAACAAATAAACACACCTCTTCACAAGAGGTCGGCCTCTTTAGAAAGTCGTGCCACATCAAGGAGCCTCATTAACTATTAATAATGAATGACGTGTCTCTTGAATAAGTTGCATATAATAATTAAATAAGCAATGGCTACATTTAATTATTATCTTCATGCGATCTGGTTGGAATGTATTTGCCTGACGCTGACACAATCTTCAACACTCCCTCTCAGCTAGGGAGGATACTTCCAGTTGCACAAGACATGTCACCTCAATGTGATGTCTACCACTATGGCTACAACCATAAGTGAAAAGAAGAATATCACCTCATTGTGATATTAGATATCGCCTCAACACGATATCAACCATAATGGCTACAACCATACTATGGTGTGTACAAGTGTTCATCACTTGCGTGATGTTGTCACATCAACATGACATTCACAAATACAAGATGTGTCATGGAGTCACACACATGACATCCACCATGACTCAGCTCAGAGGGTGGAAACAAGGGCTTTCACCTCAAATCTCAAAGAGAAATGCATTAACAAGGGCTTGCACCTCAAATTCCTCTGTCTCAGAGAAAAATGCATTAACAAGGGATTTCACCTCGAACTCTGAGAGAAGAACTCATTAAACAAGGCTCGTCCGAGGACTCTTTCTTCAAAGTGGATTCTCCACACCATACCAAGCTTATCTCGAAAGTACACAAACTTTATCTTGGAGAGAGGCTTGGTGAGAATCTTCCGTCTGCTCATTAGTGCTGATGTACCTCATTTACAGACCTTCCGCAGTACCATGCTCTCTAATATAGTGGTACTTGATCTCAACGTGCTTGGTTACGTCATGGAACACAGGATTGACAGAAAACTTCACACAACTCTGATTATCACAATGTATGATAGTAGGCTCCATTGATTGTCCAAACAATCCTGCAAGGAGCTTACGAAGCCACATTGCTTCCTGAGTTGCCATACAAGCTGCAATATACTCTGCCTCTGCTGTACTCAATGCTACAGATGACTGCTTCCTGCTGCACCAGGAATCATAAAACCCAAAGCTGAAGCAACAACCAGGAGGTGCTCTTCTGATCTGTGACACACCCTGTCGAATCTGTATAGCCATGTAACTCCAAGTTTGCATCTGAAGAATACCTCAATCCATATCCAACTGTGCTGGCAAGTATCTCAAGATATGCTTAGCTGCAACAAGATGTATCTGTCTTAGATCACACATAAACTGGCTAAAAGTGCACTCACTGCATAGCAAATATCAGGTCTAGTGTTAACTAGATACATCGGGACCAATCAGTTGTCTGTACAATGTAGGATCCACTAAGTCTGAACTGGCTGCAGCCTCCTTCAATTTATGTAGAGTTGGTCTCCATAGGTGTAGACATGGATTTGCAATCATCATACCAAATCTCTTAAGTATATCAATGGTGTACTTTCCTTGACTTAGAATCATCTCATTTGGTTTCTGCCAGACTTCTAATCCAAGGAAGTAATGCATGAGCCCAAGGTCCTTCATCTCAAATTCCGAAGTCAACTCCTTCTTGCACTCGAGAATTAGGTTATCTTCTCCAGTAAGAATCAAATCATCAACATATAAGACCAATATTAATGCATCACCATTGATTACCTTGAAGTAGAGATTTAAATCAGCATCATTCTTCAAGAAGCCCAAACTTGACAGGTAACAATCAATCCTTTCGTACCATGCACGAGGAGCTTGCTTAAGACCATACAAGGCCTTCTTCAGCTTGCAAACATGAGACTCCTTCCCATGAACCTCAAATCCATTAGGTTGCTCGATATAAACTTCTTCCTCAATCACGCCATTGAGAAAAGCTGTCTTCATGTCCATCTGATGAATCTTCCATCCTTTAGATGTAGCAATAGCAATGATGGTTCTGACAAAGGTATAGTGAGCAACAGGAGCAAATGTTTCTTCATAATGAACTCCCTCTTTCTGAGAAAACCCACGACCAACAAATCTTGCTTTGTACTTTTCAATGCTCCCATCTGCAGCATGCTTGATCTTGAAGAGCCATTTAGAAGATACCACAGACTTGCCTTCGGGTCTAGGAACAATGTCCCAAACATCATTCTTAAGAATTGAATGATACTCCTTTGTCATAGCATCTTTCCAAACCTGACGACTGGATGCTTCCTCAACACAGGTAGGCTCGGATTCTATAATCTAACTCATTAAGGCAACATAACTGGAGAACTTATGTGGCCTTTTACTTTCTCTAAATGTGCCTCTAGGAGCTGCAAAACTTTCAGCCTCTTGCATAGTACGCCTGGCCCATAGAGGTCTCTTTCTCCTAATAACAATGTCAGTAGGCCCATCAGTAGGTTCCAAGGGTTCAACAAGATCAATATCTTCTTTTGGTTCTGAAGTCTCCCTCTGAATCTCAGGAGTATGGTCAACTTCCATATCCTGAGGAGACTCTTCATTATCGATCTCCATATGAATGCCCTTGGATCTCCTGAATGCAACATCTTCCTCGAAAGTGACATCCCTATTGATCTCGATCAACTTCTGTCCTGGAATGTATATTCTGTAGGCTTTTGATGTCTCACTGTAGCCCACAAATATTCCCTTCTTGCCTGAAGGCTCCAACTTAGTTCTCTTTTCCTTTGGAACATGAACATAGACAGGACATCCAAAGATCCTCAAGTGACTGACTTTAGGCTTCTTCCCTGTAAAGGCTTCTTCTGGAGTCATATTCTCCAAAACCTTACGGGGACTTCTGTTTTGTACATATACAGCCGTCCTGGAAGCTTCTGCCCATAAGAAAGTTTGCAGATCTTGATCATGGATCATGGCCTTTGTTGCTTCCACAATTGTCCTGTTCTTTCTTTCCGCAACACCATTCTGTTGAGGATTATAGGGGACACAAAACTCCCTCTTAATCCCTGCATCAATACAAAAATTCCGAAAAATGCCAGAGGTGTATTCTCCACCATTATCAGATATGAGCACCTTAATTCTTTTACCAGAAAGATTTTCTACCAAGGCTTTAAATTCCTTAAACCTATCTAACACTTCCTCAGACTCTTTAGTTTTCAAAAAATAAATCCAAGTCTTCCTAGAGTGGTCATCAATAAAAGGAACATAATACAAGAAACCACTCGAAGACGGAACAGACATGGGACCACATAAATCAGAATGAATAATGTCTAAAATGCACTTAGATCTATTTTCTCTACTATGAAAAGGGGCTTTTATATTCTTACCCAAAGCGCAACCCTTGCAAGTACCTTCGTGCTCTTGGTTGAACTTAGGAAGGCCCGACACCATCTTCTCCATGAAAGGTAAGGCTCGGAAGTGTAGGTGAGCCAATATCCGATGCCAAAGATCACATAGACTTGAAGAATCATGAACCAAAGCTTGTAAAGGACGTGTGCAGACCCTGTAAAGGCTTTCATGTCTAACTCCAATTACTTGAGCATCCTTGAAGCTAGAGTTCTCCATCCACACTAGAACTTTGCCTTTGGAGAAGGCAACTTGATATCCTTTATCTTCCAAGGCTGAAATAGAAATAAGATTGCGCTTGATTCCAGGAACATAAAGAACATTACTCAACTGAAGTGTGATGCCAGAATCCAAATGAAGTGTAGAGGTCCCAATTCCTTTCACAGAGTAGCTAGCATCATCTCCAATGATGACTTGCTCGGAAGACTCCTTCTCCACCAAACTTGAAAGGTGCTCCTTAAAACCGGTGATGTGTCGTGAAGCACCACTGTCGATCAACCAAGTGTTGGTGTCAGTAGGTACACTGCTTGACAATGCCGAGTAGAACAAATATTCACTTGAATCCTTTTGCGGAGAAGCATCATCAACATCAGCAACAGTGACTTTTTGCTTAGGTCTAGTTGGACAATGCTTAGCGAAGTGCCCAAACTTATCACACCTAAAGCATTGAATCTTGGACATGTCTCTCTTCTTCTTGAAGGGAGGTGCATCATCATTTCCCTTGTCTTGATTCCTCTTGAAGAATCCTTTCCTTCCATCTTTTCCTTTCTTTTTTGAAGTATGGGAGGCAAGAACATGAATGTCTTCATTCTTTGAACTTTGACCAACGCCTCTTGCCAACAACCTTGATTCTTCTTGAATGCAATCTGATTTTAGGCGATCAAACTTAGGCAATTTTGATCTTGCATTGATTCCCTAAATGTAAGATTCCCAAGACAAAGGTAGACCATTGAGAGCGAGCATAGTCAAGTCTTTGTCATCAACCATATGTGAATAGTTGTTTCTGGATTCGATTGTGTAAGCTTTTTTGAATCAACATTTCGAATCACACTCCGTGATCCATCATCAGGATAGAGAGCTTAAGGATATGAAAAAATGGTTTGTTGCAGACCCAACCTATTCAATCGAATCCAGAAACAACTATTCATATTCTTATGGATTGTGGAAATCTAATAACATTGATCAACCATATGCCCTATTTTCGAGAGCTGATCTCTCAAATCTGAAATCCTCATAAAGTATGCAATCACTGATTCACCTTTCGCCATCTTCACATGATGTAGTTGTTGCTTCAATGCAAGTGCTCGGCTGGTATTGTTGATTTTGTACATCTCTTCCAATGTTTTGAACATGTCTCTTGTTGTCTTCAACTTAGAGACGATAGGAACAATATGATCCTTGACGGAATCAACCAATATCTTCATTGCTTTAATATCTTTCTTCACCCACTGCAACTTCTCTTCTTCCTCCTCAGGTTCAGGAACACTAGACTCCACGAACTCACCCAAGTCATTTTCACGCAAGGTAAGCATGATCCTAAATCTCCATGATATGAAGTTAGATGCACCCTCGAGTCTATCCTAAATCTTCAAACCGTTCACCATCTTGTAGAAAAATGAACAAAGAAGCATGAAGGAGAGAATAGGGTATCGCTGATTAGGAATAAATCTGATCACGATCCTCTCAAACCCGCTCTGATACCATGTAAATTTTAATGATCAGATAAATGCACAGAAAATTAATTCAAAATCAGACACAAAGACACAGCAGATACCCTGGGAAAACCCTCCTCTTGAGGGAGAAAAACCCAGCAACAAAATCTCTCTTATATATTATTCAAGAACAACACTCTCTTGTACAATGAGGCCGAACTCAAAGGCCAATAATAGCATCAACTCTAGATGCAATCATACAGATTACAATCTGCACTTAGAAGAATTCGCCAACTGCTCTTTTAAGGAATTCACACTTTTAATGAGAGAAAGAATATCGAACTTACTTGATTGATTACAATGAAGAACATCATCTAATATATATATACATCATTGAGAGAAGGACGTGTCTCTTCCCAAACAGGTCGGCCACAAGAAGAATATAATTAAGGAAGAGAACATGTCTCTTAGAAGGTCGCACCCATGAGAGGAGTGAAGTCGGCCTCAACAAATAAACGCACCTCTTCACAAGAGGTCGGCCTCTTTAGAAAGTCATGCCACATCAAGGAGCCTCATTAACTATTAATAATGAATGACGTATCTCTTGAATAAGTTGCATATAATAATTAAATAAGCAATGGCTACATTTAATTATTATCTTCATGCGATCTGGCTGGAATGTATTTGCCTGAAGCTGACACAATCTTCAACAGTAGGTTCCCTGTCTTCAGATGAAGAGAACTTGGCTGGTGCTCTTTTTCCTTTTCCTTGAAGTATGGCCAACTTTTGCTTCTCCATTTCCATCCACTATTGGAATGCCTAAAGACTTCCACTAGAAGATAGATGGCCAAGTGGAGTCATACTTTATATCTGGTTGAAATTTGCTGGCAGCCAAAGATGGAATCTGAGAATAAACTTCATCGAGGAAAAGTCCAATGGTGTGTTGTGTCATATAAGTCCTTTGTCTTTCAATGATAAGAGTTCATGGATTCTGACATAAAATAACTTTCCCTAGTTATATGTTTTTCCTTTGCTAATGGCAATCATATAATCAGTTATCCAGACTACAATGTTCGAGGCTCTTGTAGCTCTTATCAACCTCCTCCTAAGGAGGTCCAAGATACATCTCCATTCATTACTAGCTAAATAATTCCCTTTTAATCCCCAATTCTTCTTGATCTACATATTCTCAAGTTTTGTGCTACTCAAATTTCTCTCCATAAGGTTTGTATGGCCATCTCCTTTTGTGCTTGGTAATATAACTAGTAGATTTTATCATTTAAGGCCCTGTGCATGAGACACCAAATATTCAGGAAAATTTGGTAGGAGTATATCCAATAGTGACCCCAATGCCCATATATTGTACAATTGATTCTTGCTTCTCCTTATCATAGTTGGAAACCATATTGACTAAATAAGGTTCAAAATCTCATAAATTAAAATACAGAACTTGGGGCACTTTGTTTACTTGGGCTGATGTTAAGGCAGCCTTTAAAGGGTGATCTTTTGGTTGTTTGTCCCATCATAGCCGACATTTTGTAGTAGTGAGACTTTGCCCAGTGAGAGAAGCTACAGTATTGGCACCTTTTGTTTGTAATGCTTCTTCTTTCCCTTAGTGCTTGTTGTAGATGGTAATGTTGGTTGTCCCTGTATACTACTGCCATCTTTTTCAAAATCTTTGTCTAATGCTAACTTCCGAATCTTTGGTCCATATGAAGAAGGGGGATTGATTGTTGTTTTTATTTCATTATTTGTAATTATTTTTTCCCCTGTCCAGACATAGCTAATGCCTCTTGTTCATAGTTGGAGTTACAATGGTATCTTGACCAACCTTATGACAAGTCATAAGGCATCTTTGAAGGGGTTTGAATATGTAAAGTGGAGTGCCTAAATTGAGGAGTCAATTATGACAGACATTATGATAGGTTATGACAATTGCAAGAGCATCTTCTATTTTTATCAAAGAAGACCATGACCAACTTGGGCATTGGAATTCAGGCCAATTGTGGTGCCATTTTGGATCATTGTTTTGATTCATGTTTAGTAAACCAATTGTAGTTTGTGGTATCAATATTGCATATCTATTGGTGCTTGAGGATGGTGTATTGTATGGGTTGTATGATTGACTTGCAAGTACTATATTGCTAAATTGCTCCAAAAATTTAATGTTGGCTTTACTCTTGTAAAGGTATAGCTTGAGATTTGTATTGTAACCTCTTAGTGTTTGAATAATATAGTTGGAGTAGCTTTTGAGTGGGGTTTTTCTCCCAAAAGGGCTTTTCCCATATAAATGATCTTGCCATGGTATAATTCTTTGCATATTATTTTTTGTAATTGCAAGAGTATTTGTTTTTGCAAATGCCTCCCCTTGAAGGTTAGTGTAGGAAGTGTTTCTGCACTATTGCTTCCTTTCAAGAAGTTTCTTTAAAATATTTTGAATGCCTTTGGCTTTTGTAAGCATTGGATAGATTGAAATTTTCAAATAATTATGGAAGTTTGGTTTACAGTTTTAATCAATGGTACAAAGGTAGGCTTCTTTTAGAGCTCCAGAGGTCCACACCAAGGAGATTCACTAGCTCCATATCTATTCATAATTATGGTGGAGTCCTTAGGGTGTTGTGTCAGCACATTCAAGAGGCGAGGGGAAATTTCAGGTATCAATGTATCCTCTTAGCTAGAACTGATTACTCATAGGAAATTTAGCAATGACACCATTTTATCTGGTAAGGCAGAAAAAAGTGAAGCTCAAGTTTTGAAGAATGCTTTGCACATATATGCTTTGGCATCATGTTAGCAAATAAATAAAGAAAAATTGGATATTTTCTTTTTCAATACCTCTCCATGGATTCAAGGGAGGATTGTGCGTCTAATAGAATTTAGTATAGTGCCTTTGCCATGTAAATATCTTGGTCTCCCTCTATTTCTAGGCAACAATAAAACCTCTTTGTGGGAAGAAATTGTGTAGTGATTGCAAACTAGATTAAATGCTTGGAGTGGGTGATGGTTAAGCTTGGCAGGGAGAATTTTGAAATAACAACAGTTCATTAGGGCATTCCTATTTTTAGCTATCCATCCTTACTCTACTGCAGGAAATTTTAGGAAAAATCAACCAATTATGCTGAAATTTCTTTGGCAAGGCACACAAGATGTCTACAAATACTTTCTTATTAAATGGGAAAAGTTCTGCCAATTGAAAGCAATAGGAGGTGTGGGATTAATGAATTACATTAGGTGCTAAATTTGTGTGGAGGATGTTAGAAGATTTGGATTCTCAATGAAGTAAAATCTTTGCATACGAAATACTTCCAAAATATGAATATTGTTGACTTATTGAAAGTGAAGCATCAGCCTTAATGGTTCTTCAATATAGAGTTTAATTAGGAAAGAAAAACCTTTGATTAGTAAGTATCTATCATGGAATCATTGCAATGGAGAGAATGCCGACTTTGGTAGGATTCCTAGATGGGTAGAGCTCCATTAGCACAATCCCCAAATTTGGAAGAAGCTTGTAGGATTTTATTGCCCTTGTGAGTTTCAAAAGTAAAAGACTATTTGTAGGAGAGAAATTAATGGAAGAAATTTATACATGTGGAAATTCCTTGATAATCCTCCTACTGTAGAGGTACATAAAGTGTTGCTCTCTTTGATTCTACACCCGATATTTAACTGCTTACATCACCCTAATAAGGTAAATACAAAATGATAGAAAGTTAGGAATTATTGATGTATCCTTGGGATATAGGCTTTTGAAACAAAGCAATACTTTGATTTTGGAGGATTGGCACACCAATCTAATATGGTGTTTGGCAGCTCCTCCTAGGACCAAATGCCTTTGTCTAGTTAGCTGCTTTGAACAAAATCTTGACTTACGAGAACTTGTGAAAAGAGGTTTACAGGTCCTTCTTGCTGCAGCTTATGTGAATAGGAAGAGGGATTCGTAAATCATCTACTCTTAATCTACTCTTATGCTGTCCTTTTTCAATAGAATTATGGAACAAAGCTCTCTACAAGTTGGGATTATTTTGGGTGCTTTCAAGGTCGATTAGGCAACTCATATGTAGCTGGCCACAAGGTAAGGACTTTGGAATATGGTTTTATTATGCACAATGTGGGAAATATGGCTAGAAAGAAATGCAAAAATATTTAGAGAAAAATCATCTTCTTTGAAATGCTGTTGGGAATTGAGATTGCTATACGAGAGTATATGCAGCCTCAAATAGGTAAACTTAAGCAGCCATTGTCAATTTATGAAATGGCAACTCTAAAAACTTGGTCTCTTTTCTTTGCATTTTCTGTTCAAGGGTTAAGTGGAATTCATATCAATCTTGTTAAAAAAGCCCTAGACTTAGCAACATCTTGAGATTAACTACGATTCACGCCTCTAGAGGGATTTTCTAAATTAAACTTTGATGGGGCAACTAAGGGGAATCTTGGATCAGCTGGTGGTGGTTTTATGATTAGGAATAATTTAGGGTGTGTGAGTTATGGTGGCTCTCTTTTTCTAGGAATACAAACTAATAATGAAGCTAAATGGGAAGGCTTGATTTTGGGGCTTAGAGTGACAATCTCTTTAACTTGTCCCAAGTTGCTTGTAGAAGGAGACACCATGGTAGTGATCCAAGCCATCAATAAGCACAAGAGTACAAGTTGGTAGCTAAATTGATATGTCAAAGAGGTTTTAGCTTGAAGGAGAAATTTGAGAGGATAAATTTCATACACCATAAAAGGCAATTCAACATTGTTGCCGATTACTTGACTAATGAAGGTGTAAATTAATATCTGCTAATTGTATTATTCAATACTAGAGCTGACACTTGGCCAAATTTAGTTTCGTATACAAATCAAACAACCCCTTGAACTTATAATGGGCCTTAAGAAGTGTTGGCTTTAGGTTGCAATATTTCAATGGCTATAGCCTATAGGAAATATTGTTTTGCATGGTTGTCTTACTATGCATGTGTTGTTGGTTGGTTGGTAAGGGATCACAATTTGCACTTGGTAATTTTGGAGGCAGCAAGTACGTTTCATCTTGTTTGATTGGGAGATGCACGATGCATCAGTCTCATTAATGGCGAATGTGGAGTGGCAGCCATTGCAATTATAAAGTAGGCAACAATGTCCCTTGGTAGTTATTGTAAGAGGGAGGCAAGGTTTTGGAGGAGTCTTAGGCAAGATATGGCAGATAAGAAGTCTAGTTAATGTGAAGGAGCGGAGTTGGCAAATGGGAAACTAACAAATAGGCGCCTAAAGTGCATTTTTACTTGCCAGGAACCAATTGCCCTAGGGTTTATTAAAGGCGTTATGGGTGAAGAAGTGTTATGATTGGGAAATGTTCCAAATTGCCTATAAGAGTTGATTTATTACAAAGCTTGCCATTTTTTTTTCCTAATGCTTTTGTAAGGTTATGGTTTTTACAATCTATTCCCAATCAATTCTTTGGTGTTGCTCTTGCCAATGTGGAGGAGACAACAAATTTGGGGAAGCACTTAGTAGCTAAGGTAGAAGTGGAAGGGTTCACCTCCACTCTTGCTCAAGGGGGAAAAATGTTTCTGTTAGTGAGGAGTTGCATTGAGAAGTCAGAGTCCAAGCATTTGTGTTGATGTAGAAGGTTTTAGCCTGTTTGCATGTTCACTGCCATTGTGGCCATTTGGAGGTTGGCAATGACTTTACCAACATTGTTTTTTGTGGTTCTTTGGTTCATCAATCTCATTGTTTTTTGTGGTTCTTTGTGTTAGAAAATTGTCATTGATGTCAAAGAGAAATTAAAGATCAGATGACATGAAGAAATTGATGAAAATAAATATGTGAAAAACAAGAGGATAGATGACGAGATCATCTCCTAAGGAAGAGATCAAGGATGAGAAAGCTCCTTGTATTATCTTATAAATGAGGTTGATACAATTAGAGATGCATTATAGTATATATTCAACTGAGACACTTACAATGACCATGAGAGGAGGCTAGGATGAATAGAGACTAAATGATTTGATGTAACGAAGACTATGATGCCCAAGAAAAAAGTCACGAAGGAGGCATATTAATATATAATATATTTGCCATGTTAAGATATGCAGAGCAGCAACTTGAATATAGGATGCAGAAACTAAAGACAATGAGCAGCGACTTGAGTATAGAAAACAGTGATCACATCTGTTATGACAGGGATGACATATTAAAGGAAAAGACAACAACTTGACTAAAGTTAAAAGGTTTTGATTCAATATGAAAGTATTTGTCTAAAGTTAAATAATAATAAAAAAACACTTAACAAATGATAGCGAATAATATCAAAGTGAAGCGCTTGAGATTAGTAAAGGCAACGATAAAGAAGGCCGATTATATTCAGATTATGTTTGGATTATGTGATTATGGAAGATGAAATATATTCCAGAAATAAATACCATATTACTATCATGTGATAAGATTACCATATAGCAAAAAGATTGATAAATGTTAGAGCAGCGATAACAGCAAACATAAATAATGAACAGAAAACTAAAGGAAATCATATCTTTATTTAGATCGGCCAAAAATAGGATGAGCGAAGAATTAAAGAGACGGGTGGATGATTAAAGATAAGCTATCTCATAACTAATCAAGATGCAGCAAATTATTATCTTTACAAGGCAATGATTACTAATTTTATGAAGGCAATGATTAGGGAGAAAATAAAAAGGCAGCGCTTATGTTATTTTCATTAAGGAAGAAATTAAAATGATTCCAAGAATCGATTGATATATCTCAAGGCAACAAGTTCATTAAGAAGGCAGCAATTGTAATTAGTGTGGGGAAAATTAAAAAAAAGAGAAAAGTGCAGTGACCAGTTTTAAAAGCAACAATTAGTTTAAAGGCAGTGATCCATTTCAAGGGGCATGATTCTTATAAGGGTTGTATCTTTTATCAAGAGTTGCATTGTTTGATAGTTTGAGATTGATATAAGATCGGATCCAATTCAGACTTGGGAAGGCAATTTGAATGAGTGTGTGATAGAGAAGAGCAGAAATAATAAGGAAGAGTTTGTGTGAGCTTTAAAGAAGAATTATACATCACAAAAGGAGGAATTAGTTTGAGGAGAAAGTGCAGATCAGTTGTGAAGAAGTCCATTCATACAGATATTATTTTTAGCTTATCATAGAGGTTGGTGCCTTGCAAAGGAAGTTGGTGCTTCTTGTAGGTTGGTGCCTATGAAGATCTGTGGGGGTTGGTACCTCCAGTAGATTGGTGCCTACAAAAGTTGTAATTGGTGATTTATATAAAAGAGGATTCTTTTGTGCCATGGCTTTTCCTGCAAGGGTTTCCATGTAAAATCTTTGTGTTCAAGTGTTCATTATTTTTTATTGTGTTTAAGTGTGTTCAATAAGTTTGCTTTTAATCTATACTGATTCACCCCTCCTGCCCCCCTCCCTCTCAGTATAGTTTTGTGCTCATCACTTTGGTTCATCAATCTCATTGTTAAAAAGAAATATGCTACGAGGTTTGTTTTATGGCATTAGTACACTGTCATGGTAGGGTAGGGCAAGTGGAAGAGCACTAGATTGAAGAGGTGGCTGATGTAGGGAATGCTTTCTTTGTGCCAAGGGAATAGTGGGGTCTTGTCTAAATAGTTTTTTTTGTATGTTGCATGGTGTCGGTTAGTTGCTATAGTTTTTTTATGGTCTTGGTGTTGGTTTGTTATGGTGCTTATAATTTTGAAGGGAATATTGTAATTCCCCAAGCTTTCGCCTAAGACATTAATAGACAAAAACTAGACAAACGAAATTTTCATGATAAAAATACAACTCTAAGCATGCCATATTTGACTCCTATGTACACAAAGTGCCAAGACATGACATGACATCACACCTAGCACACACACCAATGCGATAAACATGGCGACACAAGTAAAAGTCTTACTCAAGCACAATCAAACTCATTGTGACAAGGCCACATAATGATACTTGCTGAAGAGTTGGGGCTCACATGCCATTGTTATCTTAGTAAAATATTTACCCAACCACTCTATTCACAATTCAGGGTTAGGGAAGACAAGAGCAACCTTGCATTAGGTCAAGGTTTGGAGTCTAACTTTGTTTTCGCAACTGCCTTGAACTTTAGTGCTTGCTTTGCATGATTCACAAGTGACTTGTACTTCGAAGTTTGGATTGAAATTTGCAACTTGCAAATTGAGGTCAAAACTCCAAACCCTTCCTTAACAATCCTCTCTAACTTCAAAGTTTGATCAGCTAATTGAATTTTAGACTTTGGGGTCCAAATTACAATTTGCAATCATGCAATTTGAGACTCCAACTTTGAACTCGTCAAATGAACACATTGGATTTCAAAGTTTGAGCTACATTTTGCATCTCGGACTTTGGGGTTCAATTGACAATTTTCAACTAGAAGATTTCAATGCCAAGTCCAAACTTTAATGCACTCTCACCTTAGACTTTGGAGGCAGAATTTCATAATGCATCTCAAAATTTCTAGGTTCAATCTGCATCCAACAACTCACACCTTTTAGCCTAAAGGTTGAATACCAATGGGTTTGGATTTTGGACTTTGGAGTTGGGTTTGCATTTCGGACTTTGGATTTCAATTTGCAATGAACATTCCTTGCAATTTTCAACACAAAGTCCAAACCTTTAATAGACTTGTATTTTGGACTTTAGGGTTCAATTTGTAACCTGCAAACATGCAAATTTCGATTCAAAGGCTAAACTATGTTTTGGACTTTGGTGTCTGAATTGCAACCCATACTTTGGACCTTGGAATTCACTTTGCACTTGACAAACCACGGAAATTTTGATGAACTTCAACAGTCTTCCAATTTGGTCTTTGGGGTTTGAATTACATCTTGCAACTTTGCACAAAAACTCAAGCCTAAGACAATCACCTTTTGATTTCTTAAATGTTTAGGCATGGCTTTCTTATTTTGATTGATGTACGAAAATGGTCTGGGCCAAACACTTGAGCACACACGGGCCCACCAAAAGCCAAATGTTAGAACCTAAGAACCTTAGGATCTACCTAAACTCCATGACATATTTCACAGATTTGCATGAATCTTCTGATGCAAGTGAAAGGAAAGGCTTGTCGAAAGGAGACATCCTTTCAAGAGAAGAACATTGACACAACACTTAATGCGTACCAACTTACATCAAGGATAAGTTCTAATTAAACTAATTCTCAACTTAAATCGTAAGACATATAAATCATGCTTACTAACATATTTCCAAATTAATCACCATGAGAAATTTCAAGTAAACCATACACATCTAACATCAAGGTTAGGGAATATTACGATATAAGATAGAGTTCACACCATGAATTTGGGTGGATTATGATGTAAATAATTGCTGTCCAAAAACAATATTACAATTTTATATCCAAGGACTCAAAGGTCCAAAATTATACAATTTTCCATAAAATCATAAAATAACATTTACTACCATAATGGATAGCGAAGTCCTTGCACACTCTGCAAGTTGCTTTAAGAATCCCACAATTCCTAATGGTGGTTCAATGCCACCCAACCATGTGGAACCCTTAGGTACACCCCATTGAACTAGGAGGCAACCAACCAAGTAATCCAACATTACATGCCAAACATGGGGTTGGACATGTTAAATTATAAGATCAGATTGACATGCACAAAAATTAATTCAAAACTTAACACAAGACACAACAGATACGTTGGGAAAACCCTCCTCTTGAGGGAGAAAAACCCAGCCAATAATATCTCTTATATTATTGATTCACAAATGAGAAACTCCTTTACAATAGAGGCTGATAAGTAGGCCAATAACCAGTATCACAAACTGATGTAAGTACAGGACTGAGTGATACAAACTGTCTGGATATCTCTGCCTTGTACTCAGATCTCAATCTGCACTTTACACAAACTCGCAGTGCTCTTGTATAGTACTGAAGATGAATATGAATGCTAATGAATTCGATGATGAATGGAGTACAAAATGAAGTTGTGTATATACCAAATAAAGGGAGAGACGTGCCTCTTCAAAGAGCATGTCGGCCTTATTAAGAAATAAATCTTTTACTAAACAAGGAGTCGGCCTTCTCAAAATCGCGCCTCATTATTTAATACAAGTCTCTTCATTAAATGCATATTAAATAATGTTTATCAAAGGAAGTCTCTTCATCAAATCGTATATAATAATTAAATAGACAACGGTTAGCATTTAATTATTATCTCCATGCGATTTGGGTTGGAAGGATTCGCCTGAAGCTGCTACGAACTTCAACACTCCCTCTCAGCTAGGGAGGATACTTCCAGCTGGACAAGACATATCACCTCAACATGATGTCTACCACAATGGCTACAACCAAATGTGGAAAAGAAGAATATCACCTCATTGTGATATTAGATATTGCCTCAACACGATATCTACCATAATGGCTACAACCATACTATGGTGTGTACAAGTGTTCATCACTTGCGTGATGTTGTCACCTCAACATGACTTTCACCATGGCTCTACCAGAGGGTGAAACACAAGTACAAAATGTGTCATGGAGTCACACACATGACATCCACCATGACTCTCTCAGAGGGTAGAAACAAGGGCTTTCACGTCAAATCTCAAAGAGAAATGCATTAACAAGGGACTTCACCTCGAACTTCTCTCACAGAGAAGAACTCATTAAACAGGCTCACTGATGCTGAGACTATTTCTCAGTTAAGGCTGGATTCTCCACCATACCAAGCTTATCTTGAAAGTACACAAACTTGATTCGAGAGAGGCTTGGTGAGAATGTTTGTCTCTGCTCATCAGTGCTGATATACCTCAACTGTATAGCCTTCTCAGTACCATATCTCTAATATAGTGGTACTTGATCTCAACATGCTTGGTTCTGTCATGAAACACAGGATTGACAGAAAGCTTCACACAACTCTGATTATCACAATGAATGATAGTAGGCTCCATTGATTGTCCAAACAATCTCGCAAGGAGCTTACGAAACCACACTGCTTCCCGAGCTGCCATACAAGTTGCAATATACTCTGCGTCTGCTGTACTCAATGCTACAGATGACTGCTTCCTGCTGCACCAGGATATCATAGTAGAACCCAAACTGAAGCAACAACCAAAGGTGCTCTTCGATCTGTGACACACCCTGCCCAATCAAAATCAGTATAACCATGTAACTCCAAGTCTGCATTTGAAGAATACTTCAACCCATATCCAACCCATATCCAACTGTGCCACGCAAGTATCTCAGGATATGTTTAGCTGCAACAAGATGTATCTATCTTGGCTCACACATGAACTAACTAAGTGCACTCACAAAGATAACATATATCCGGTCTAGTGTTAACTAGATACATCAAGGACCCAATTAGCTGTTGTACAATGTAGGATCCACCAAATCTGAGCTAGCTGTAGCCTCCTTCAATTTATGTAGGTTGGTCTCCATAGGTGTAGACGTGGATTTGCAATCCATCATACCAAATCTCTTAAGTATATCAATGGTGTACTTCCCTTGACTTAGAATCATCTCATCTGGTTTCTGCCAGACTTCTAATCCAAGGAAGTAATGCATGAGCCCAAGGTCCTTCATCTCAAATTCAGAAGTCAACTCCTTACATTCGAGAATCAGGTGATCTTCTCCAGTAAGAATCAAATCATCAACATATAAGACCAAAATTAATGCTTCACCATTGATTACCTTGAAGTAGAGATTTGAGTCAGCATCATTCTTCAAGAAGCCCAAACTTGACAAGTACCGATCAATCCTTTCGTACCATGCACGAGGAGACTACTTAAGACCATACAAGGCTTTCTTCAGCTTGCAAACATGAGACTCCTTCCTATGAACCTAAATCCATCAGGTTGCTCGATATAAACTTCTTCCTCAATCACACCATTTAGAAACTGTAATGTCCTCTTTTTAGGCAGTATACTTATTTCAGAGGTTAGCCTATCATTCAGATCCTCGTAGGCTGGCAGATGTGTTTAGAGGATCACTTGAGGCAGTTATCCAACATTTGGGAACATCACGCCAGCAGTTGATTCAGGTTTGGCCCTTTACGGACACTCACAGAGTGATTTATAGATACTTACTATTTATAGTAAGTCAGGCAAGCAGGAGTTGCTATTTTTGGTAGGGCACTTGATTCAGTTGGTCAACTTAGTTTCGACCCGGTTTGATGATCTGATGAGCAAACAGTGAATATTGAGGCATTTGATATTATTAGAAGTTTATTAATTTGACTTTATAATATAAAGTCACTTTAATGAAAATAATTAAATTTAATTATTTAATGGCAATTTATAAAGTATTATTAATACTTTATAATAAGGTGATAAATTAATATTAAATGAGTATTTTAATGCTCATTTAGTAAAAGGACGCCATTATTTAATTAAAATGCCTAAGTTATTAAAGGGCGATTTGATTATATTATAATTGCTCATTTAATTGCCTTTTTGGAAGGGGGTCGACTTTTTGAGAGAAGTTATATATTTCTCCAAGGCAAATCGAACTCGTTATGTTATGATTATTCTAATTTGTCTTATTTCTCTCTAAGAGCATTGGGGTTTGTGAAACAAGGGTTTCTGCAGATCAACGAGTTTTGAAGAACGTTCCCTCTTTAGATTCAGACATATTGAGACTGTGCAATACCGGTTTAAGCTTGTCAATAGAATGGCTTCATTTAGAAGTCATACAGAGCTTACTATGAAGGTTTTTCATCAAGATTTTGGGTCGAACTTCTCTAGAAGGGTTTCATATTCAGTGGCGACTATTTCTTGATCATTTGGCACACTTACAAAGAAAGTACAGATTTTTCACTTGCTGCTACAAGCCGTACTTTTGCTGCAGCAAAGGCCGTTTTTCATCCCTAGACCAAAACGCCTTGCTTTTTCATCTTCTGGTTTCATCACTTGGGCGCCTAGGGTTTCTGGAGCATATGCATTGATTTCCGGGTCAAGGGACTACTTATCTCATTCAGCCGTACCATTTTAGGCTCCTTCACATGCGATTGCAAGTTTATCCAGGTTCCTCAATAAATAGCTTGTCTTTTTATTGTATGTCTGAATCTCGCAGTTGTATTTATTCTGGAAGGTCAATAAATCATCTAGCATTAAAATCTGAGCTGTATTATTTAGTTTTTAATCATCTGGTATTTTATTTTATTTTTACAAGCATTTCCTTGCAAAATCGCAATTTGTCTTATATTGAAAAAATCACCAAAAAAATCAAAAATTACAAAACAAACAAAAAACGCATTCACGATCAGAAGATTTGGGTTGAGAGACACCTGGTCTCTTACAGTGGTATTAGAGCACAGTTTTCCTGCCATCCTGTGCTTTTTCAGTCGGATGTGTGTTTTTTTGATGCTTTTTCATGAGTAGAGATATTATTTTCTACAGTAAGGGTAGAGGAACAGGCAGAGTTGAGGATTGGACAGGTCCACCTATTCCTAAAGGTGAGACGGTGTCAGGGATTTTGGGTATTCACAGATCCAATTCCAATAGTAGTGAGAACAGTGTCACTACACTGATGGTAGATCGTGGGATTCCTGCAGAGACACATAGGGATCCAGGGAAAGAGCATGCCGGAGGCGATATTATTGATGAGGAGTTTAGACGCAGACATGATAATATGATGGACATGATGTCCCAGTTGATGGGAACGATGAGGTAGTGCACTTTGCCTCAGCAACACTATATTCAGATAGGACAGACGAGCAGGACTGCAGGCATAGACCAGCCATTAGTGTCAGCACAACGACAGTCGTCACCTATCTATCATGAGCGTAGGCCTGGACAACCTACATTCATATCTAGAGAGGCACCTTCGACTCCGGAGGCAGACCAATAGGGTCATCATCATGAGTTTCAGCAACACAATGTCATGTTAGTGGCAGGCGTGACTAGATTTTATGGAGAGTATTCGACATTGGCACCTGAGATTAGGTAGTCTTTGACTTTTCATGAGTTTATGGTTGTGCATAAACCTAGAGGGGGAGGTAGACTTGACCGCAGAGCTCCTCAGCACCAGCAGCCACAGCCACAGGTGAACAGGGATCTTCAATATGCAGTCAACAAGATTATCTTGCCTTACTTTGATGGTTTTGATAAGAGTTCAACGAGGTCTTGGGTACAAAAGTTAGACAATTACCTATCATTGAGACCTATGTAGGAGGATGAGGCCATTAAGTTTGCTACACTGCATCTTGATGGGTTGGTGCATGACTGGTGGCATCACGACATGTACACACTTGGTCATCACGCAGTTACTACGTACTAGGAGTTCACCAGCAGGCTCATAGAGCGTTTTGACAAAAAGGATCCAGAACTTTATTTTAGAGAGCTAGCTCAGCTCAAACAGATAGGTAGTTTGGATTCCTACATTGGTGAATTTCAGAGGGTTGCAGTCATGATGACAGGCATTTCAGAGAGGAGACTTGTTATTCTCTTCGTCGAGGGATTGTTGGAGCTGATGAGAGGTTGGGTCAAGGCATTTGATCCTCCGACTCTTCAGGAGGCCATGAGGAAGGCACGTAGTATGGAGCTTGCAGCACCTTGCAATAAGTTCTCTTCAAGCTCAACACCTTATACGAGGCCTCATCGATCATTTGACAGGAATAGGCCATTTGACAGGTAGAGGGATCCACCTAATCCTAAGAAGCAAAATGCACCACCATTTGACAGGGAAACATTAAATGATCTAGAAAAGAAAAAGTTGTGTTTTTGGTGCAAGGCACCTTATGTGAGGGAGAAGAGCAATCTGATTTGTCAAACCAGCAAGCTGATTCAGAGCATTCAGATGATGAAAGGTTTGAAAATGATGGTGAAAATGAGGGAGGAAGAAAGTTACAAGAGGCACATTTGACTAGTCTTCAGAGAGATGGATCTTTTAGACTATGTGGGCTCCTAGCAGGTTAGAAAGTGATCACTCTACTTGACACTGGTGCTACTCATAATTTTATGGATGCACGGTTGGTAGAGAGACGAGGTATACAGATAGAGGAGTTTGAGGGTATTCGAGTCAAGGTGGTTGATGGATACACCCTCAAATGTGATAGAAAGATAACAGATCTTCCGATGCGGTTGAACAACGATGATTTCAAGACTGAATTCTACGTTGTTAATATGAGAGATACTGATGTGGTACTTGGGATGGCATGGCTTCACGATTTGGGTGAGTTCACACTCAATCTTCGAGACATGGAGATGAAGTTCAAGGTAAACGGGAAACCACATGTCATCAAAGCCATCAAAGAGAGTAATCTGAGGAGGGTATCTTACAAATGGATGGAGAGACTCATTCGACATGATATGGTAGATTGGGCTGTAGAGTGTATGTTATTACTATCACAGCAGGAGCAACAGAAGGTTGAGTACCATCCTGACATTCAGATACTAAGGACTAAACACTCTAAGGTGTTTAGTGATATTCCACCTGGCAGACCTCCAGACAGAGGCACCGAACATATTATCGAGTTGGAGGAGGGCGCAAAGCCCATTACGATTACACCCTATAGGCATCCGAAATGGCTCAAGGACGAGATAGAGAAGACAATCAATGAGCTGTTGGCTATGGGGCATATCAGACCTAGCAAGTCACCTTTTGCTTCATCGGTCGTATTGGTGAAGAAAAAGGATGGATCACTGCGGATGTGTATAGATTACTGCCAGCTCAATAAGAAAACAATTAAGAATAGGTACTCGATACCTCGCATCGATGAGTTGATTGATGAATTGCATAGTGCTATCTTCTTCACGAAGATTGACTTGAGATCTGGGTACCATCAGATTCAGATGAGGGAGCAGAACATAGAGAAAACCGCTTTCAGATGCCATTGCGGTCACTTCAAGTTCTTGGTTATGCCTTTTGGTCTAACCAATGCACCTGCTACCTTTCAGGCTACCATGAATAGGGTCTTCAATTCTTAGCTACGAAGATTTGTGTTGGTCTTTTTCGATGAAATTCTGGTGTATAGTAGATCATGGGAGGAGCATTTAGTTCACTTGGATACAGTTCTGGGTATCTTGGCTAAGGAATCCTTTTATGCCAAGGAGTCCAAGTGCGAGCTACGCATGGTTGAGTTGTATCTTGGGCACATCATCAGTGCCAAGGGAGTCAGTATGGACCCTGAGAAGGTCCAAGCTATAGTTGAGTGGCCAGTACTAGAGAACCTTACACAGCTCGGAGGATTCATTGGGTTGTGTGCTTTTTACAAGAGATTTGTTAGCGGGTTCTCACGTCACACCGCACCCCTTACTGATTTGACAAAGAAAGGGGCTTTTGCTTGGTCACCAAAGGCTCAAGAGTGCTTTGACAGGTTTAAGGTGATTATGACTTCATGTCCAGTGTTAGCATTACCAGACTTTACGAAGTCATTTGATTTGTACCGTGATGCTTCAGGAGAGGGCATTGGTGCCGTTTTGATGCAGGAGAGACACCCTATTGCTTTTGAGAGTAGGAAGCTTAGGGGTCCTGAGAGGTTTTATAACATCTATGACAAGGAGATGTTAGCCATTATGCATGCTTTGGCTAAGTTCAGGCAATATTTGGTGGGCAACAAGTCAGTGTGCCTACAAACCACAACAACCTGAAACACTTCCTTGGACAGCGAGACCTAAATGAGAGACAGCAAAAATGGGTCAGCAAACTGCAATCGTATGATTTTGACATCACTTTTATTAAGGGGAAGCAGAATGTTGTAGCTGACGCCTTGTATCGCAAACCTTAGTTGAATGCTATGGCACAGATTTCTGAGGATTGGAGGCATTGGATTATTACAGAGTATGCTAAGAACCCATGGGCTTCTGGCATATTTGATGAGACAGAGCAGGATAGTAGGTATACCGTTGTGAATGACTTGATCATTTACAAGGGGCGGATTTTTCTGGTTCCTGATTTAGAGTTGAAGGATACAGTTCTGAGAGCCTTTCATGATCTTCCTATGGCGGGCCATCCCAGTTATTTTAAAACATATAAGCTGGTATGGGAATGGTTTACTTGGAAAGGGCTAAAGACCTATGTTCTTCAGTACGTACGACAATGTTCTGTTTGTCAGCAGAACAAGCAGGAACACACATATCTTGCTGGATTGCTTCAGCCACTTCCGATACCTAACAAGAAGTGGGAATGCTTATCAATGGACTTTATCACGGGTTTGCCGAAAGCCTAAGGTAAAGATTGTATTTATGTAGTTGTTGATCGACTGAAAAAATATGCACACTTCTTTCCAATCACCACTACCTTCACAACATCGCAGACTGTAGAGCTTTTCTTCAAAGAGGTATTCAGGTTACATGGTTTGCCTCGAACTATAGTCAGCGATAGAGACAGTCGGTTCATGAGCAACTTTTGGCAGGAGTTGTTCAGACTTTGTAGGACCGAACTAACACCTAGTACCAGCTACCATCCACAGACAGATGGACAAACATAAATTGTCAATAAGTGGGTGGAAGGATATCTGCGCAATTATATAGCTGGACAACAGAGAGCTTGGGTGAGGTGGATATACCTCTGTGAGTATTGTTATAACTCTACTCATCACATGACTATACAAATGACGCCCTTTATGGCATTATACGGGTATGAGGTGCCAAACCTTTTGGATTTGATGTTGAGTGATAGCAGAGTGCCTAGTGCAAGGGATATGATGCAGGATCAACAGGATATTTTGAGGTCTCTCAAAGACAATATTTAGTGGGCACAAAATCAGCAGAAGCAGTATGCTGATCAAAAAAGGGTTGAGCGTTCGTTTGCAGTGGGTGACATGGTGTATCTCATGTTACAGCCATATCGTCAATCCACTCTATGGAAGAGTGGTGTAGAGAAGTTGAAACCTCGTTACTATGGTCCATTCCAAGTTATCAGACGAGTGGGCGAGGTTGCTTATGAGTTGGATTTACCGGTGGATAGCAGGGTTCATAACGTGTTTCACGTTTGAAGAAGGCGTTGGGTCAGCATGTGATTCCCTCTTCAGTACTGCCACCCCTTGATGATGAGGGGAAGTTGATATTAGTGCCTGAGGCCATCCTCAATGTTAGAGAGAGACATCTTCGGAGGCGGATTATCAGAGAGTATTTAATCAAATGGAGAGACTTGCTGGTTGAGGATGCTACTTGGGAGTTAGAGGACATTTTATAGCATCCAGAGTTGAGATTGCTTGAGGACAAGCAATTTCAGGGAGGGCAGACTGTAATGTCCCCTTCTTAGGTAGTATAGTTATTTCAGAGGTTAGCCTATCATTCAGATCCTCATAGGCTGGCAGATGTGTTTAGAGGATCACTTGAGGCGGTTATCCAGCGTTTGGGAACATCACTCCAACAGTTGATTTAGGTTTGGGCCTTTGCGGACACTCACAGAGTGATTTATAGATACTTACTATTTATAGTAAGTCAGATAGGCAGGAGTTGCTATTTTTAGCAGGGCACTTGATTCAGTTGGTCAGCTTAGTTTCGACCCGGTTTGATGATTTGATGAGCAAACAGTGAATATTAAGGCATTTAATATTATTAAAAGTTTATTAATTTGACTTTATAATATAAAGTCACTTTAATGAAAATAATTAAATGTAATTATTTAATGGCAATTTATAAAGTATTATTAATACTTTATAATAAGGTGATAAATTAATATTAAATGAGTATTTTAACGCTCATTTAGTAAAAGGACGCCATTATTTAATTAAAATGCCTAAGTTATTAAAGGGCGATTTAATTATATTATAATTGCTCATTTAATTGCCTTTTTGGAAGGGGGTCGACTTTTTGAGAGAAGTTATATATTTCTCCAAGGCAAATTGAACTCATTATGTTATGATTATTCTAATTTGTCTTATTTCTCTCTGAGAGCATTGGGGTTTGTGAAACAAGGGTTTCTGCAGATCAACGGGTTTTGAAGAACGTTCCCTCTTCAGAATCAAACATACTGAGACTGTGCAATACCAGTTTAAGCTTGTCAACAAAGTGGCTTCATTCAGAAGTCATACAGAGCTTACTGTGAAGGTTTTTCATCAAGATTTTGGGTCGAACTTCTCCAGAAGGGTTTCATATTCAGTGGTGACTATTTCTTGATCATTGACACACTTACCAAGAAAGTACAGATTTTTCACTTGCTGGTACAGGCCGTACTTCTGCTGCAGCAAAGGCCGTACTTCATCTCTAGACCAAAACGCCTTGTTTTTTCATCTTCTGGTTTCATCACTTTGGGCGCCTAGGGTTTCTGGAGCATATGCATTGATTTTTGGGTCAGAGGATTGCTTATCTCATTCAGCCGTACCATTTTAGGCTCCTTCACAGGTGACTACAAGTTTATCCAGGTTCCTCAATAAATAGCTTGCTTTTTTATTGTATGTCTGAATCTCGCAGTTGTATTTATTCTGGAAGGTCAATAAATCATCTAGCATTGGAATCTGAGCCGTATTCTATAGTTTTTAATCATCTGGTATTTTATTTTATTTTTACAAGCATTTCCTTGCAAAATCTCAATTTGTCTTATATTGAAAAAACCACCAAAAAAATCAAAAATTACAAAACAAACAAAAAACGCATTCACGATCAGAAGATTTTGGTTGAGAGACACCTAGTCTCTTATAGATATGCTGTCTTCACATCCATCTGGTGAATTTTCCATCCTCTAGATGCAGCAATAGCAGTGATGGTTCTGACAGAAGTATAGCTAGCAAGAGGAGAAAATGTTTCTTCATAATCAACTCCCTCTTTCTGAGAAAACCCACAAGCCACAAATCTTGCCTTGTACTTCTCAATGCTCCCATCTGCAGCATGCTTGATCTTGAAGAGCCATTTTGAAGATACCACAAAATTTTCCTCGGGTCTAGGAACAATGTCCCAAACATCATTCTTGAGAATTGATTGGTACTCCTCTGCCATAGCATCTCTCCAAACCTGTTGACTAGATGCTTCCTCAACACAGGTACGCTTGGATTCAATAATCTGACTCGTTAAGGCAACATAACTGGAGAACTTATGTAACCTTTTCCTTTCTTTGAATGTGCCTCTAGGAGCTGCAAAACTTTCAGCCTCTTGCATAGTACACCTAGCCCATAGAGGTCTCTTTCTCCCAATAACAATGTCAGTAGGCCCATCAGTAGGTTCTAAGGGTTCAATAGGATCAATATCTTCTTCTGGTTCTGAAGTTTCCCTCTGAATCTCAAGAGTATGGTCAAGTTCCATATCCTGAGGAGACTCTTCATTATCGATCTCCATATGAATGCCCCTGGATCTCCTGAATGCAACATCTTCCTCGAATGTGACATCCCTACTGATCTCGATCAACTTCTGTCCTGGAATGTATATCTTGTAGGCTTTTGATGTCTCACTGTAGCCAACAAATATTCCCTTCTTGCCAGAAGGCTCCAACTTTGTTCTCTTTTCCTCTGGAACATGAACATAGACAGGACATCCAAAGATCCTCAAATGACTGACTTCAGGCTTCTTTCTTGTAAAGGCTTCTTCCGGAGTCATATTCTCCAAGACCTTGTGAGGACTTCTGTTCTGAACATATACAGCCGTCCTGGAAGCTTTTTCCCATAAGAAGGTTTGCAAATCTTGGTCATGGATCATGGCCTTTGCTGCTTCCACAATCGTCCTGTTCTTTCTTTCTGCAACACCATTTTGTTGAGGATTATAGGGGACATAACTCCCTTTTAATCCCTGCATCAATACAAAAATCCCTAAAGCTGCCAAAGGTGTATTCTCCACCATTATCTGATATGAGGACCTTGATTCTTTTACCAGAAAGATTCTCTACCAAGGCTTTGAACTCCTTAAACCTTCCTAACACTTCCTCAGACTCTTTAGTTTTCAAAAAATAAATCCAAGTCTTTCTAGAGTGGTCATCAATAAACAAAACATAATACAAGAATCCACTCAAAGATAGAATAGACATAGGTCCACATAAATCAGAATGAATAAGGTCTAAAATGCACTTAGATCTATTTTCTCTACTATGGAAAGGAGCTTTTATATTCTTACCTAATGCACAACCTTTGCAAGTTCCTTCATGCACCTAATTGAACTTAGGAAGACCTGACACCATCTTCTCCATGATAGGTAAGGCTCGGAAGTGTAGGTGAGCCATTCTCCGATTGCAAATATCACATAGACTTGAAGAATCATGGACCAATGCCTGTAGAGGACGCGTGCAAAGCCTGTAAAGACTTTCATGTCTAACTCCAATTACTTGAGCATCCTTGAAGCTAGAATTCTCCATCCACACAAGTACTTTGCCTTTGGACAAGGCAACTTGATATCCTTTATCTTCTAAGGCTGAAATTGAAATGAGATTGCGTTTGATTCCTGGAACATGAAGGACATTGCTTAACTAAAGTGTGATGCCGGAATCCAAATGAAGTGTAGAGGTCCCAATCCCTTTTACGGAGTAGCTAGCATCATCTCCAATGATGACTTGTTCGGAAGAATCTCTCTTCACCAAGCTTGATAAGTGCTCCTTAAAACCAGTGATGTGTCTAGAAGCACCACTGTCGATCAACCAAGTGTTGGTGTTGGTAGGTACACTACTTGACAATGCTGAGTAGAACAAATATTCACTTGAATCCTTTTGCGGAGAAGCATCATCAACATTTGCAACAGTGGCTTGTTGCTTAGGTCTGGTTGGACAATGCTTAGCGAAGTGGCCAAACTTATCACACCTAAAGCATTGGATCTTAGATAAATCTCTCTTTTTCTTGGGAGGAGGAGCACCATCATTTCCTTTATCTCGATTCCTCTTGAAGAATCCCTTCTTTCCATCTTTTCCCTTCTTCTTCGAAGCTTGAGAGGCGAGAACATGAATATCTTCATTAGATGAACTTTGACCAATGCCTCTAGCCACCAATCTTGACTCTTCTTGAATGCAATCGGCCCTCAAGCGATTGAACTTCGGAAGTTTGGATCTTGCACTAATTCCTTGAATGTAGGACTCCCATGATAATGGCAAACCGTTGAGAGCAAGCATCGTCAAGTCTTTATCATCGACCACATGACCAATTGTAGAGAGCTGATCTCTCAATTCTGAAATCCTCATGAAGTAGGCAATCACTGTTTCTCCTTTCACCATCTTCACATGGTGAAGTTGTTGCTTCAGCGCAAGTGCCCGGCTAGTGTTGTTGATTTTGTACATTTCCTCCAATGTTTTGAACATCTCCCTTGCAGTCTTCAACTTGGAGACAATCGAAACTATATGGTCTTTGGCGGAATCAACCAACAACTTCTTCGCCTTGATGTCTTTCTTCCTCCATTGCAACTTCTCTTCTTCTTCTTTAGGTTTGAGAACTTTGGTCTCCATAAACTTAGCCAAATCATTCTCTTCCAATGTGAGCATGATTCTAAACCTCCATGAAGTATAGTTGGATGCTCCCTCGAGTCTATCCTCGATCTTCAATCCGTTCACCATCTTGATTGAGGTAGAGATAGACAAAGAATTATGATGAAGAGAATAAAGTATCACTATAGAATCAAATCTGATCACGATCTTCTCAAACCCGCTCTGATACCATGTTAAATTATAAGATCAGATTGACATGCACAGAAATTAATTCAAAACTTAACACAAGACACAACAAATACCCTAGGAAAACCCTCCTCTTGAGGGAGAAAAACCCAGCCAATAATATCTCTTATATTATTGATTCACAAATGAGAAACTCCTTTACAATAGAGGCTGATAAGTAGGCCAATAACCAGTATCACAAACTGATGTAAGTACAGGACTGAGTGATACAAATTGTCTGGATATCTCTGCCTTATACTCAGATCTCAATCTGCACTTTACATAAACTCGCAGTGCTCTTGTATAGTACTGAAGATGAATATGAATGCTAATGAATTCGATGATGAATGGAGTACAAAATGAAGTTGTATATATACCAAATAAAGGGAGAGACGTGCCTCTTCAAAGAGCATGTCGGCCTTATTAAGAAATAAATCTTTTACTAAATAAGGAGTTGGCCTTCTCAAAATCGCGCCTCATTATTTAATACAAGTCTCTTCATTAAATGCATATTAAATAATGTTTATCAAAGGAAGTGTCTCTTCATCAAATCGTATATAATAATTAAATAGACAACGACTAGCATTTAATTATTATCTCCATGCGATCTGGGCTGGAAGGATTCACCTGAAGCTGCTACAAACTTCAACATGCTTCTCGCATAAATTTATTTATATTTTTCTCTTCAAATGTACAACTATGTACTTTGAAACTATTTGGCAACATCTAATGTATCTAAGAGTTTAGGAAGATATGGGTGAAGCAATTTTGTATTAAATATTAAATACAATATGAGATAATGTAATGTCCCAATTTATAAGTATGAGCGTACTTGGGTCATTTTCTAGCCTTGGATGAGATTTTGGGATTTCTCATGCTATCGTGCCTTTCCTCCATCCCTTGCTTCCTCGCTTTCCCAATCCTTTGGCGTTTGCGATTTTTCGGGTTGTCCCTTACCTTGGTGTCATTTTATTCATTTCCTTGAACCCTCATTTTGCTATACCTTTGTGGTTCCTCATTTTTTGCCTCTTGTAGGTTTTTAGGGATCCCCTTAACTATCAATGTTTCCTCCATTTCCTTGCACTCTTGATCCCCACCTCTTGCTTCCTTATTTGTTTTCAAGATTGGTCTTCAAAATTTCAACTGATCTAATACTGTATAAGCAATATTCGTCGAGTTTGATCCTTGACACTTCATTGCTTCATCTTTGGTTGGGCCTTTAAGTTTACATTTACTCTATTACTTTGGTATTTGGTATCCAATTGCCCTATTTCTCACTCCCTACTATGCTGCAGGCCCTCACATGTTTTTCAACTGTCTTACTAGAAGGCAATTTCATCGTTGATCCTTGAACCCCTCAAGGCCCCAAGTCTTCTTCCCCCATGGTGCTTGTTTCTTGGTACTCCCGCACCCTAGTCCTCGATCGCCTTCACTAATGTTTGTAAATCTTCGGGCCTTTCCATCCCTTGTTTCCCATATCATGTCTTGTATCATATTTGCTTGATCGTTATCGTATTGAGCATCCCTAAGTCTTGACTTCTACTATATTATGTTCCCTTGAACATACCCAAAGGTATTCAGTATTCCAAATACTCAAACCTCGCACCTCGACGAATTTTCAAGTTCTCTCTTCCTTCACCAACTTGGTATCAAGTACGTAATAGCCCCTATCCCTAACCTCCACTAGCTTTGGATATGCAGATACTGTGATCTTTAGCTTCTTGCTCCCTTGTTGTTTATGGATTCCCACACCTTTTTGTTTCCCATCCCATATAGCACTTGGTATTCCATTCTCTTAACTTCTGATCCCCACTCTCCTATTTCATGTGGTCCTTTAAGGTT
The DNA here is from genome assembly GCA_007258455.2 of Sequoia sempervirens. NCBI lineage: Eukaryota > Viridiplantae > Streptophyta > Pinopsida > Cupressales > Cupressaceae > Sequoia > Sequoia sempervirens. The sequence continues at coordinate 119,293 of VDFB02336305.1, forward strand.
TTTAATGATAACGTACCTCATGCAAAATATTTGCAAGGATCTTGATCCTTGTTGTCTTGCTAATCCTTTCTCACTAAGTGCATGGACCTTTACTTCTTTGTTCACCATTGCTTTTGAATGCACTTGGTAGCTTAATCCCCTAACCCTCACTTCTTCACTTTGACATTCCTCCATTGGGCCTTTGAAGTTTCCTCGGCCTTCCTACCTCTTGCAGAATTGTTGGTGAGGTACCTCAAACATCAATTCTCTATGCCTTTGCACATTATCCTTGTAGAGTACCAAGCCTCAAACATGCATTCATCTTTGGGACCTTCAGGGATCATAATGCTAGCATATCCTTGGAAAACCTTTTGTCGAGACCCCATTCCCCGAAGCTTTGATGCTATGTTGTTTCATTTCCTCCTTGTCTTTGGGCCATAGGAGCATTTTATACCATCAACACATTGTTTAGGTGTGCATTTCCTTGGATCCCAACTGTTTGAAAGCAAAACCCTACCTACCTCCCTCCACAACCTAGGATGTCATTAATGGCCTTGAATGGACGTGATAAGATTGGGAAAGACTTTCAAACACCTCATTGCATGTGTGGCCCCCTTAGGATATGGCATGTGTACAATGATTGATGGTTATTGATGTAGAATGCATGATTTCATGTACATGACCATGTGAAGCTAATGGTAGCAAGCATGGATGACTTGTGCAATGACAAACAACCCTTGCTTTCTTACCAAGACTCCTTGCGGCAGATTTGGGTGTGGGATTTTGGGACCCAAGCTAGGCCCTCAATTTGTAGATATCTCTGACAACTTCTTTAGTTTACACTTTTTGCCATATTATTAAACAAACAAACCCTAATTGTTGTAGTTTGAGCACTTGTGTTCATCTATTCAATTTGAGGATGAAACCCCTTGGATTATGGAGATCGGAGGATGAAAGTCCTTCAATTTCTTAAGGGTAATCTCACACAGAGGTTGCAATTTGTGTTAAAAGTTGTAATTTGTAATTTGGAATATTAAAAATATTTAGTTCCAACATGTTGTGTGATTGATTCTATGTTTTATGCAATCCATTGTTAAATTTGAAAAAAAAAAATCACATAGATTTTTGCTTAGGGTCATCACAATGGTTTCAAAGCTTTGATCTTGCTAGCCAACAAGGTATAAGGAGTTGTTGATGCTTCTTAGTGAAAGGGAAATTAGGTATCAAAGGAAAGCAAAGAAAATTGAAATAGATCCTTGATCAAGCATAGGGTCCAGTTTAAGAAGAATGACAACAAAAAATCAGGAGAAAAGAGAGTTCATGGAAACCCTGAGATCTATTCATAATGGGCAGCAGCAACTCATTAGTTTCTTTTAATCGACTTTTTTAGAACAATTCATTCTAGGGTGGTGTGATTCCCGCATCCCCATTTCTTTGCTCTTGCATTCCTCTAGTAGGCCTTTGGAGTTTCCTTGACCTTCCCACTTCTTGCAAAATTATTAGTGAGGTATCTTGAACCCCAACCCCTCGTGCCTCTATGTTTTATCCTCACAAACGACTTGATCTCCAACATGCATGCTTCTTTTGAACCTTCGTAGATCATAATACCGACATATGTTTGGAAAACTTTTAGTTGGGACCCCATTGCCCGAATCTTCGCCGCTCTGCTATTTTGTTTCCCTTATCCTCCCTATAGAATTGCCTCCTTTTGGCACATAAATCTCCAAAACTTCGACTTCAGGTCCCCAAAGCATTTTAAACCATCAACACACTGATCAGGAGTGTGTTTCCTTGGACCACCATTGTTCAAAAGAAAATCCTAGCTACCTCACACTATCCAAGACATCACTGATGGCCTCAAATGGATGCGATAAGACAAAGGAAAACTTTCAAACACCTCTTTGCATGTGTGGGCCCCTTAGGGGGTTTGTTTGTTACAAGGGAAAATGGTTGCTGATATTTAGGGCATGGTTTCATGTGCGGACTATGTGAAGATGATGCTAGCAAGCATGGGTGACCTGTGTAATGGCAAACAACACTTTCTTTACTCCAAGATCACTTGAGGCAGATTTTGGCATGGGATTTTGTAGAAACCCCTGTTCTCAGTGATCTCTGAAACTGTCTGTTTTTCCTTGTTTTTGAATGTTTTTGGTTTTTTTTGTGTTTTTGTGCATAAAGAGGAATAATGCGATTTTTGAAAGAAATGATATAAAATCTCTAACAAATGCAAATAAGACCAATCTAACATAAATAGGCTCATAAATTGATAACTATTGATTGTATTATTTTTCCACAGCCATTACAATAATAAATCTCTGACATGCAGGCAAAGATAAGACAAAATGTCAATTCAAAAACCTGATTTGCAGCCGCCTGGGAAGTTGAAGAATGGTACGATCTGCCTTGACATGTGATTTGTCCCGCTGCGAAACGAAAGAGAAGCAATAAGAAACCCTAGGCGCCCTTGTATCACCCAGTATTCAGCCAAAGAGAGAAGCGCTTTGCCCAAGGAAGGAAACACGCCTTTTTCAGCCCTCTGTGAATGGTACGGCCCAGCAAATCAGAACTGTACGACTCTATGACAGCAGCAAACAAATAAAAGTACGGCCCAGCAAATCAGAACTGTACGGCTCTATGACAGCAGCAAACAAATAAAAGTACGGCCTTATTTGATGTATCCAAATCACAGGAAATAGGCGCCTTGAATGAGGAATCTCTTCCAGATGAATCCCAACTGAAAACCTTGAACGATGAGATCTCTTATGAAGCTCTGTGATAACCTCTGAATGAAGCTACCTCTTTGCAAGCAATAAATCAGCTGGTATTTCACAGCCTCTGAACTGCAACACTGAAGATGGCTCGTTCTCCAATGCCAAATGAAAACTGGAACCCTTGGCTCTGTTCTCAGAAGAAGACTTGATCAAAAATTCGATTTTCAACATAATGAGCTTTGTTTTCAATGAAAACCCTTATATCCTCAAGAGGGTCGACTTTTTCCTCAAAAGGCATCATTTAAATAAAAGTTAAATTTTAACTTTTAATTTTTCAATAGTCTCGATGCACTTTTAATTATAAAATATAATTAAAAAGTGGCCCCCTTCAATGTTGGTTGAACCCTTCAAGAAATCACTTAACTTTATAATATAAGCTTCAATAATTAATATTTAATTTGACAATTAAAATATTAATATCTTTTTCAATTTACGTCCGATTAACGAACTGTCTGAAGCTGGAGAATAAGTGATTGATTTTGCTCATGACCAAACCATATTGCTAAAAATAGCAGGGGGCTCCGCTGAATGACCTTACTAAAAATAGCAAGTCAGGCAAATGACGTCTGAATGACCCCGAACGAAAGCCAACTGGGAAATTCTGACAATCTGAAGCCAAGCCAAGCTCCAACAAGACCTTCTATCCGTCCTATCAGCCTACGAGGGTCGCATAATAGGCTAATCATAAGCTCTGAGAGATGTCAACTGGAAGGGGACATGATAGTCCGCCCCTCCTGAAATTGCTTGTCCTCAAGCAATCTCAACTCCGGATGCTGCAAAATATCCTCGCTCTCCCAAGTAGCATCCTCCACTGGCAAATCTCTCCATTTCACCAAATATTCCCTGATAGTCCTCCTGCGCAACTGTCTCTCTTTGTACTCTAGGATAGACTCAGGTACTAAGATCAACTTTCCCTCGTCATCTAAGGGAGGTAAAACTGCTGAAGGCACCACACGGTGTCCCAACGCCTTCTTGAGACGTGACACATGAAAAACATTGTGGACCTTGCTATCCGCCGGAAGCTCTAGCTCATAAGCCACCTCTCCAACACGCCTTAGAATCCTAAAAGGACCATAATACCGTGGCTTAACCTTTTTCGAACCACTCTTCCTAAGAGTAGACTGACGGTAGGGCTGCAGCATAAGATAAACCATGTCTCCCACCTCAAAAGACCTCTCTGTCCTCTTTTGATCTGCGTACTGCTTCTACTGATTCTGTGCCTTAGCAATTTTCTCCTTGAGAGCCCTCATAGTGTTCTGACTCTCCTGCAATAGATCTCCAACACTCGACATTCTACTGTCACTCAGTAGCAAATCCAAAAAGCTCGGCGCCTCATAATCGTACAACGCCATGAAAGGGGACATCTGAATGGTCATGTGAAATGTAGTATTGTAGCAGTACTCGCACAAATAAATCCACTTGACCCAAGCCTTTTGCTGCCCTGCAATGTAATTCCTGAGGTAACCTTCCACCCACTTGTTCACTATCTCCGTCTGACCATCAATCTACGGGTGGTAACTAGTGCTCGGTGTAAGTTCGGTCCCACAAAGTCTGAACACCTCCTGCCAGAAGTGACTCAAGAACCGGCTATCCCTGTCGCTCACTATGCTCCGAGGCAACCCATGTAGTCTGAAAACCTCACGGAAGAAGACCTCTGCTACCTGTGTAGCTGTGTAGGTGGCGGTGATCGGAAAGAAGTGGGCATACTTTGTTAGCCGATCCACAACTACATATATACAATCTCGTCCTTGGGCTTTAGGCAAGCCCGTAATAAAATCCATCGACAGGCATTCCCACTTCCTATCAGGAATCGGAAGTGGTTGCAATAATCCTGCCGGATACGTGTTCTTCTGCTTGTTCTGCTGACAAACAGGACACTCACGCACATACTGAAGACCATCCGCCTTAAGACCCTTCCATGTAAATCTCTCCCGAATTTGCATGCGTTTGAAGTAGGGATGCCCGCTGTAGGTACATCATGAAGGCTCGCATGATACGTTCTTCATCTCGATCCGGGATCAATAAAATCCTGTTCTTGTAAATGATCAAGTCATTCACAAGTGTATACCTGTGTCAACCATAGTTCCCTTCAACAATACTGGATGCCCAAGTATCCTTGGCATACTCTGCCACAATCAAATGCCTCCAGTCCTCTGCAATGTGTACCATAGAACTCAGATAAGGCCGGCGTGAGAGAGCGTCAGCCACTACATTCTGGGTGCCCTTGATGTAGGTGATATCAAAGTCATATTCCTGTAACTTACTCACCCACTTCTGCTGACGATCATTCAAGTCTCGCTACCCCAGGAAATGCCTCAAACTGTTGTGGTTAGTTTTAATGCAAAACTTACTGCCCACGAGATACTGCCTAAATTTGGCCAAGGCATGTATTATGGCCAGCATCTCCTTATCATAAATACTGTAGAGCCTCTCTGGTCCTCTGAGTTTTCGGCTCTCATAAACAATAGGGTGCTTGTCCTGCATAAGCACCGCTCCAATGCCCTCACCAGAAGCATCGCACTGAAGCTCAAAAGGCTTCGAAAAATCTGGTAGTGCCAACACTGGACACGTAGTCATCAGCTCCTTGAACCTCACAAAACACTCCTGTGCCTCAGGAGTCCAACATAATGCACCTTTTTTCAACAAATCCGTCATAGGTGCTGCATGGCGTGAATAACCATTCACAAATCTGCGATAAAAACCACACAAGCCAAGAAATCCTCGCAGCTGTGTAAGGTTCACTGGAGTAGGCCAATCAATTATAGCACGGATCTTCTCAGGATCCATCCGCACTCCCTCTACACTGATGATATGACCTAAGTAGAGCAACTCAGTCATCCCCAAATCACATTTGGACTCCTTGGCGTACAAGGACTCCCTCTCCAAAATACTGAGCACTGTCTCCAGATGAGCCAAATGCTCCTGCCAAGTTCTGCTGTAAATCAGAATATCATCGAAGAAGACAAGTACATATCTCCTCAGTAATGAGTGGAAGACCCTGTTCATGGTGGACTGAAAAGTCGCTGGCACGTTGGTTAGCCCAAATGGCATCACCACAAACTCGAAGTGTCCACAATGACAACGGAATGCAGTCTTCTCAATATCCTGCTCACGAACTCTGATCTGATGATATCCTGACCTCAAGTCTATCTTCGTGAAATAACATGCACCATGGAGCTCATCAATAAGCTCATCTATACGAGGTATGGGGTACCTGTTTTTGATAGTCCTCTTATTCAGGACTCTGTAATCTATGCACATGCGAAGGGTACCATCCTTCTTTTTCACTAGGACAACTGAAGAAGCGAATGGTGATTTACTCGGTCGAATGTGACCCATCGCAAGCAGCTCCTTGATAGTCTTCTCTATCTCATCTTTAAGCCGCTTAGGATGCCTGTACGGAGTAATCATGACGGGCTTAGCACCCTCCTCAAGCTCTATAATATGCTCAATACCCCTGTCTGGAGGTCTCCCTGGTGGAATATCACTGAAAACCTTCTCATGCTTAACTCTCAACTGCTGAATATCAGGATGATACTCGGCCTTGTGCTGCCCCTCCTGAATAGGTGTCAATGTGCACTCGGCAGCCCACTCTACCATGTCATGTCGCATGAGTCTCTCCATCCGACAAAAGGAAATAGTCTTGACATTACCATCCCGAATGGCCTTCAGAATATGTGTCTTCCCATCCACATCAAACCGAATCTCCATGTCTTTGAGACGAAGAGTGACTTCCTCAAGGGAATGAAGCCACTTCATGCCCAAAACTAAATCAATATCTCCCATGTTCACCACGTAATAATCAGCCTTGAATTCATAGTTATTCAAGCGCAAGGGGAGATCCTTAATCATACGATCACACCTGAGAGTGTAACCATCGGCCACCTTAACCCTAATACCTTCGAACTCCTCAGTTATGAGTCCGTGCTTCTCCACAAATCTAGCATCAATAAAATTGTGGGTGGCTCCCGTGTCAAAAAGGGTGATGACCCTTTGTCCTGCCAAAACTCCACGAAGTCTAAATGAACCCTCTTGCTGAATGCTAGACAATCGTGCCTCCTGAATCTGGAGCTCTGACTCTACCTCTGCCTTAGGCTCTGAAGCCTCTGATTCTGACTCCTCAGAACTCTCCTGCTGTTCGGAACTCTCAGATTCCGAATCCTCATAATAAGCCCACATCACTCGATTGGCCTTGCCCTTAGGCTACAAAGGACAATCATGGTTGGCATCATAGGGACCTTTGCAGTAGAAGCAAAGCTTCTTCCTGCGTAAATCATTAAGAGCCTCGCAATCCAAGGGTGCTGATGATTTACCCTTCGAGTCATTCTTAAAATCTAATTTTTCTCTGTTAAAATCTGCTCTCTCTGTTTTTATTGAATCCCTTATTGTCCCGGAATGAAGAAGTGTTTCTGGAGTTGAATTTGCTGGATGGTGCTGCAAATTCCATATTGCGTGCCTTCTTCATAGCTTCCTGTAACGAAGGAGGATCAAAGGCTTTGATCCAACCTCTCAATGGTTCCAACAGTCCTTCCATGAAAAGCACAACGAGTCGCCTCTCTGAAATATTTGGAACCATAACTGATAGCCTCTGGAAATCTCCTATGTAGGACTCCAAACTGCCACTCTGTCGCAACTGAGCCAAATCTCTGAAATAGGATTCTGGATCCTTCCTGTCGAATCGTTCCACCAACCTGTCTACAAACTCCTGGTATGTGGTGATACAATCGTGCTAGAGTGTCACCATCTCGTGATGCCACCAGTCATAAGCTGCTCCCTCAAGATGCAATGTAGCATACCTAATAGCATCCTCCTCAACCATAGGACGCAATGTGAGGAAAGTATCAAGTTTATTGATCCAGGCCTGTGCTGTGACCTTGCCACTACCGTCAAACATAGCTAGAGTAAGTCTGTTTGTGGCATGCTTTAGATCGCTATTATTATTATGTCCAGGCTCCAATCCTGTCGGCTCCTGAGATGCTATCTCCTCTGTGTGATGAATCTGTCAAAAGTAATCCTCTCTCTGACCTCAGGTGGTACTAACTCCCACTCATCGTTCGCTGCCATAAGTGTATTAGCGAACAAATCCTCATGCTCCTCACCTGCAACAGCCTCATCGGGCACCTGTCTCACAAATGTAGGCCTAGTTGGCCTGTCTGCCGTCCGTGAAACAGTCCTAGGTGCTCTCTGTGATCCTGCATCACTCCTGTTCTCGTCACGATGTGGTGACAGTCTCCTCGGCATACCTAACCTCTGGATTGCCACTACCAACTACTGTAGTACATCGTTGGACTGCCGTTGAACTGCTCGTAAATCTCGAAGAGTGTGTAGAACCTCTGCATCGTCCTGATCCCTAGGGTTTTGAGGAATATCTATTCTGTCAGCCATGGTACCCGACTGCCTGTTCAAACCCTGTTGCCTGTCAATCAAGGCTCTCCTGCGAGTATAATATCTGTGAGACCCAACCTCTTGTGGCTGCATAAGATTGCTAAACCCTCAGGATGGCAGGATTTAGCTCTGATACCACTGTAGAAACCCCTGTTCTCAGTGATCTTTGAAACTGTCTGTTTTTCCTTGTTTTTGAACGTTTTTGGTTTTTTTTGTGTTTTTGTGCATAAAGAGGAATAATGCGATTTTTGAAAGAAATGATATAAAATCTCTAACAAATGCAAATAAGACCAATCTAACATAAATAGGCTCAGAAATTGATAACTATTGATTGTATTATTTTTCCACAGCCATTACAATAATAAATCTCTGACATGCAGGCAAAGATAAGACAAAATGTCAATTCAAAAACCTGATTTGCAGCTGCCTGGGAAGTTGAAGAATGGTACGATCTGCCTTGACATGTGATTTGTCCCACTGCGAAACGAAAGAGAAGCAATAAGAAACCCTAGGCGCCCTTGTATCAACCAGTATTCAGCCAAAGAGAGAAGCGCTTTTCCCAAGGAAGGAAACACGCCTTTTTCAGCCCTCTGTGAATGGTACGGCCCAGCAAATCAGAACTGTACGGCTCTATGACAGCAGCAAACAAATAAAAGTACGGCCTTATTTGATGTATCCAGATCACAGGAAATAGGCGCCTTGAATGAGGAATCTCTTCCAGATGAATCCCAACTGAAAACCTTGAACGATGAGATCTCTAATGAAGCTCTGTGATAACCTCTGAATGAAGCTACCTCTCTGCAAGCAATAAATCAGCTGGTATTTCACAGCCTCTGAACTGCAACACTGAAGATGGCTCGTTCTCCAATGCCAAACGAAAACTGGAACCCTTGGCTCTGTTCTCAAAAGAAGACTTGATCAAAAATTCAATTTTCAACATAATGAGCTTTGTTTTCAATGAAAACCCTTATATCCTCAAGAGGGTCGACTTTTTCCTCAAAAGGCATCATTTAAATAAAAGTTAAATTTTAACTTTTAATTTTTCAATAGTCTCGACGCACTTTTAATTATAAAATATAATTAAAAAGTGGCCCCCTTCAATGTTGGTCGAACCCTTCAAGAAATCACTTAAGTTATAATATTAAATAATATTATAACTTTATAATATAAGCTCAATAATTAATATTTAATTTGACAATTAAAATATTAATATCTTTCTCAATTTACGTCCGATTAACGAACCGTCTGAAGCTGGAGAATAAGTGATTGATTTTGCTCATGACCAAACCATACTGCTAAAAATAGCAGGGGGCTCCGCTGAATGACCTTACTTACTAAAAATAGCAAGTCAGGCAAATGATGTCTGAATGACCCCGAACGAAAGCCAACTGGTAAATTCTGACAATCTGAAGCCAAGCCAAGCTCCAACAAGACCCTCTATCCATCCTATCAGCCTACAAGGGTCGCATAATAGGCTAATCATAAGCTCTGAGAGATGTCAACTGGAAGGGGACATGACAGATTTTGGGCCCCAAGCTAGGCCCTCAATCTGTATATATCTCTGGTAGCTTCTTTAGTTTACACTTTTTGCCATTTAATCAGAAAAACTAACCCTAGCTGCTATAGTTTGAGCACTTGTATTCATCTATTCGATCTGAGGACGAAACTCCTCGGATTCTAGATAGTGGAGGGAAAAAACCCTTCAATTTCTTAAGGGCAATCTGACACAGAGGTTGCAATTCGTGCTGAAGGTTATAAGAAAAGTAGTAATTTATAATTTGGAATATCAATGAAAAATATTCAGTTCCAGTATGTGTGTGTGACTGATTTTATGGTTTATGCAATCTATTGTTAAATTTGGTTTTTTTTTTCACTTGGTTAAGGTCATCACTTGTTATATGTGAGTTTGCTTTAATATTTTGTTAGCATTGCTTCTCCTGCACATGGTTTTATTCATATTTTTCTTTTCAGAGGTACAATCATGTACTTTGCGACTATTTTCTAACATCTAATGTCTCCAAGAGTGGGGGAAGATATGGGTGAAGCAATTTTGTATTAAACAGTGCATACAACATGAGATAAGGTGGCATGTTGAGCCCAAATGCAATATCACCTGCTTGCTTGATGGTAAGGTCTGAGTTTTTTGTATGGGCCTGGGAAGTGTCTCATTTGAAGGTGCAACCAGACTTTGTACCAACCTCGAAGTTGAAGAACACAATGTCGATCATGTTGTTGCTTGTACTTCTCACTGATTTGTTGCTAGATCTCTTGAACATGTTGCTTAATGTGTAGAATTCGTTTGAAAAATTTGGTTGCCTTATTGATTTCTTTTTTTTGTTAAGTTCCTAGGATGACTATAAGTATAGTGACTTGGGCATGCCGATAGGGGGAGTTGTCTATATTTGTACAAAAAGCTTATAAAAATTATATATATAAATAGCCTAAAACTGGAATTAAGTTCAGATAACCACATAACATGCATAGAATAAACAAAACAAACATAAAATACTACTCAAGAGTTGATGTCAATTTGTGAAACTTGAATGTCATGATATATATTCTACTTCCACACTCATGTAAAACATGGTATCTTAATTAGAGGTCTTCAACATTATGAACAAGCATCTTGACAGGAGTTGGATTTCTTGTGTAGAGAAACGGAATCTCAACTTCCGGGGTTCAAGCAAGCGATGTAAACATGGACTAGCTTCCTTGATACTCTCAATGACCAACCAAATCATAATCGAATGAAAATTGCTGCATACCATAGAAATCTCCAAATTCAAAGAAAGACTGTCTATTATGGAAACCTTTGAGATAATGAACAATAGCATAGAGAATATAAGAGTCCAAAAATTAAAAACTTTTAAAAAGAATTAAAAAAGTGGGTACTCTGAAATTGCTAAGGGTACCCCATTTCTGTCCCAGAATTGCTCAGAGTAACATTACTTTCATGCAAGGAGTGATTTCTTTTCCAACATGACAGGCAGTGCTGCATCAATGGGTGCCTCTTTTGGTATTTGTTCATGTGTCTTCATTATTGCAATTGATTGTTATGCCACATAGGGTTTCGAAAGATTGTAATGCTGAATTCTTTCCATAGTATAGATATATCTGTTTGAACATCTTTATCATTGAAATCAATTGTTATGCCACATAGGGTTCCAAGAGATTGAGGTGATAAGGTATGTTTGTGTGTTTTACCTTGTGAATTTCGTTATGCCACATAGGGTTTCGAGAAGTTGCAGAAATCTATTTTGTGTCTTTGTTTGGCACAATGCTCTGTGCTAGGTGGAATTTGACAGAGCTTGACAGTTTCTTTTGTAGAGACCACTTTGTTGCAGGCATCAAATCTCCTGCCACACAGGGTTCCATAAGATCAACTTAGTGAATTCTTAAATCTGTTGTAGTCAATAAGCTTGTTTAGATTGAGATGATAGTTGTGCCACCTTAGGGCTAGAGAGTCTAAACATGCTTATCGTCCGATAGTCAAACCTTGCTCCGTTTCCTCTTGCTCTGTTTTCCTGAGGAGATTGGATAGATATAAGTTGTAGTTTAGTTGATTTGCAAAACCAGAGAAAACTCAGCTGCAACGTAAAAGTTCTTTCAAGAAAGCTTGTACCTCTAGCAGCTGAAACAAAAAGACAGGACATAGTTTTAGCTTATTTTCCTTTGCAATACATTTGTCAAAGCATAATGAGGGAGCTTCCCCTCCATAATAATTAGTAACATGTTGCCAAGTTATTGCCCCAGGGTGTATGTCAGAGAAGTCATGATCTTTGATATACAATTGAGGCCATTTTAATCTCTCATGCTCAAAGGAGTTGAGAACTTTTATCAAGGCTGCAATTGGGGTTTGATTCAGGCAGTCATCAACCCACTTAGGACTTCCTTTCTTGTGTCAGATATTGAGGTGGAGTCATTGTAGGTGTGTTGACCAACTTTGATGATGATTATTCTGCAATCTGCCTTTAGTCCATATGAATTGTAAAAGCTTGTGATTTATATGAGAACTTCTTTATATTGGCATAGAGCTTATGCCAATGTAGGGTGGAAAAATCCCATTTAACATGTTGCAGGTGTTCTTCCCACGTCTCACTAAAACTAGGAATATCATCTAATTAAATGATCACAACAGATTTTATTAAGTACATTAGTACATCGTTCATCATCTGCATGAATGTGGTTGGTGCTTTGGCAATACCAAAGGGAATAACCAATTGTTTGAACAAGCCTTCCTTGGACTTGAAAGCAATCTTCTAGATGTTAGTTGATTTGATGGGCAGTTGGTGATATCTTGATTCCAAATAAATCTTCGTGAAAATTTTGGCTTCTTTGAGCTGGTTGAAGAGGTCATCACTCCAGGAGATTGGGTTCTTGTTCCTAATAGTGATTTTGTTCAAAGGCTGATATCCAATGCAAAGTTGCTAAATCCCATTCTACTTCCAAGCAAGTATAATCGAGCTTCCACAATGTGAGTTGCTCTGTCAAATGCAGCCTTTTCAAAAACTCTTAAATTCGGTGCTTGATTCATTCTCTAGAATTGATTGTTCGTATGGTGACCTTTTCACAATGATGCTCCAGCTAAGAGATCAATTGAATGCTTTCACTTGACAATGCAGAGGCACACCTTTGGGTCCACTCGCTTCTAATATGTTGTTAGAGTAGGTGTTGTAGCTCCTGTGCTTGCTACTATCATCTATTCTTCACCATGTCTGATCATGAGTAGGATGAATGTTCAAGTTTGAGAAGTCAAACATTGACTTTGTTTTGCCTCAATAAAGGAATTGGCTTCATAGGAACTGCTTTTGGTATCTTGAATTTTTTGGTGTACAATTTGATGATGATGAGCTGAGGTCTAGTCTCATAGGCACCGTGATGCTTGTACAAGTAGGATTGACCTAGTAGAACATCGTATATGTCCAGGGGTGCCAAACCAAAGACCACCTTATCTTTGAAGGATTTGAGAATAAGCTGGACAACATTGTTGATGGATATGAATGTCTCAACCTTGACTTACCCATCGTATATGGATGTGGGGAAGGTGTTGTTTATAGGTTTAGCCTCTTGCTTATCTCAACAAAAATCAGGTTCTAACTTTTGTTGTCCACAACAAAATGTAGGGTCTTCCTGTTCAACCATATTTGTGAGTTGAATAGGTATTCTTTGTCCTCTGAGGGCAGGTCCTTCACAGTGGCAATTGTGGCATTTGAATCTGCATTAATGATCTCTTTCCTTTCTCTTTGCTCAAACAGATCTAAAGGTAATGATTATCCCAAATTTGGTTGAGATGTTAGAATTGGGAAGGTTCCACAGTTAGGCACATGGTGCAATTACACTTGCAACAAGGCTGTAGGTCAACTTGGCAATATTGATGGAAAAGGAAGGTCACTTTCAACAATGCTTTAGGCATAAGTCAAGCTATTGTAGGTGTTATGTAATCTACAGGTATTCTTTGGTTGTTGAAAATTGAAATAGCACAGGATTGTTTGTGGGTTCGATACTAGTTTCATGCAGATTGTTTGGATGTCTTTCTTCTGCAGGATTGTTATTGAGATCAATTCTTATTGCTTTCAGCAATATTGTGAGCGTCAGAAAGGATGGACAACAGGTGTGTGTTGGAGATCAGGTCTATGGGCATCTTGGTGGTGGTCTAGAACATTGTCATCATGTGTGTGAAGTTGATAAGCTATGTCTACAAATGCAGCAGGGCAGCTGTGGATGAATAACAGCAGTTGGCAGGTTGTTTAAGTAGGAGAATGCAAAGGCATGGTTTGGTCACCTTTTGTCCATTGAAAAAAGCAGCTTTGTCTTTATACTGGCTGCATGTGATCTTTTTAGTGTGGGGTGGCATCAGGTAGGGTAGTGCCCTTTTTCTCCATTGTGGTGGACTGTTGTTTTCTTTGTAGGCAGTGGTTATTTGTATTTACTGGCAATTGATCTTCTCCATCTTAGAGCCACAATGATTTACTTCTCTTGGTGGGTGACTTTCCTTTCATTTGCTAGTGGTTGTTATGGCTGGGGTAATGGTTGTTTTGTTACCCTTGTGGGCTGTGTGGGCAATCTGTTCTTGTGGGCAGTTTTTGGCAGTTATCATGAATGATCATTGCCATTTGGAGCAAAAATTCATCTTCCAAAGAGGGGTAGATGCAAAAGGCAGCTGTTGCTATGCCAAGCAATCATCCATATTCCATTGCCAGGTACTCAGGGAAGAATTTTAGGGCAGAAAGGAGGTCAATAGAAGAGTCAGTTAGATGGTTAGCTCACAGAAACAAAGAGATAGAGGCAGGATTTTTGACGTGTGGAAATAGAGTGAAGGAATCTATAAATTGCTAGTACAGCTCCAAAATGATCATTATCAACATAGAAACTTTATGTAATACCACTTTTAATAATGATGGGATGTGAGCAGCATACCTTTTCTAGAGTTTTTCACATGATTGGGTTTTCTTCAAAGGAACTTTGGTTTTATGTGTTTTGTGTGTTGTGCCATATTTTTTTAGTTTTAATTCCTTTTTTGTTATATCAAATGTTTAAACCGCTGCAAATTGATAAGTCATAGAGTAGTGAATGTTGAGACTTGTAGAGCAGAGCTAGGTTAGAAATTCATTATTGATGCAACACTAAGTTATAAACCTAGTGGTTTATGGAGCAAATGGTATTAGAGTCCATCTTTCCTTGGGCAAGTGGTATCAAAGAGGGCTTGAATAACCTGAGATAGCCTTTTTTATGACCTTAATTGGCTTATGACCAACAAAAGATCAATTGGAATTGGAAGTTTAGCACCTTTTTGAGCTTGAGATTGAGGCAAGTAAGTGGTGAAGAAGGGTGAGAACAGCAAGAATGGAAAGCAAAGAAGACAGAGAAGCAAGGTCTAGAGGTTGGAAGCAAATGTGGCTAAGATATCAATGGTTGAGGGAAAGCTAGATAGGTTAGAAATTTTGATGCTTGCCTTGAAAGTGAGAATGGATGGTAATAGGGTGCACAAATATGAAGGTGCAGATGAGAAAGCAGGTGTTGATCAAGAAGACACTCCAAAACCTAATAAGTTCTTCAAAGCATAGGCCAAAATTGATATCCAATTATATAATACATAAATCAGTGCAGAGAAATTGAACCAATGGGTTTTGCAAATAGAAGTTTATTTCAATTCGCACCATTTATCTCCACAACAACAAATATCTTTGGCAAGGCTGAAACTAGTGGGGCATGCTCATACATATTATGAGAGCTATGCACATTTCTTGGAGATTAGAAAAGTTGCACGAATAGTGAAGTGGGAAGATTTCAAATCATTGTTGTGGAAGCAAGTTTACACCATCTGCCATGAAGAAGAGTGGGTGATGTAATGGCATCATTTGAAGCAAGAACAAGGGTGAAGAATACAAGCCCATATGAGCCAATTTAGAAAAAAAGTGGTACAACTTGGGAAGACATAATGGAGTATGAGTCACTGATTAAGTATGTTGGAGGTTTCCTTGACCATCTACAAAGGATAATTCTCATGGCCAAACCCCAAAATATGTATGAGGCATGTGCCCAAGACCTAGAGCCTCTATTTATTGCTTTCTCTAAGCAGCTCAAAATGTTTCAAAACATTACCTTGAATTGGACTAAAAGGGGGTTCCTTCTGCTTGCAGCAAGTTAAAGAGTAGGAGCATGGTAGCAAGAAGAATCTAGAGGGAAAAGACAAAGAATTGTACTTCCGTGTCCATGACAAAAGGCAAAGGTAAGAACATAACTCTTGGTATAGGGATATTTGAGGAGCAAGCACGGTGCAAGGCAATGAATTTTAGTAAAGAGCTTCAACAACGAGCTTGACTATGGCAATTTGGAGTTGTATTTTACTTTATGAAAAGGGGTTTTGTTTTGGAATACATTGCTTGGATTGTCTTTCATTGTTTTATTTGTCTAGAATTGATGCTTGTGCACATATTTCTTCCACTAGACCTTTTTTATGGGGATTTGACAATTCTCGACTCGAGCTTCGAAGTCTTTATGATGAGGGTTCTTGAAAATTTCATCTCTCCTTTTATGATGCCTTAGGACATTTAAATTTTTCCTAGGTGGAACCCAATTCTAAAAACGCATTGTTTTGTCCCCACTTGCTATATCAAAGAAATCTTTTCTCGCTATTTTTTCATGCACTCTGTCAAAGTGGGGCCTCAGATGGACTTGGGTAGTAGGATATTCATTGTCGGCAATGTCTACCTAAGAGCGTTTTCTAGAGTTAACTATTGTTGAGCCATTGAATAAAGTATTTAAACCTTCAAAAACTTAAAATTAAATATAAAATTTGCAAAAATTAAAATATTTAATATTCTAAAATTTGCACACCACACATCAAGCCAATAGAAATTAGAAATACTATGTAATTGTCCAACACACTAGCAATCCAAAAATGGAATACTCACATGAATAGGAGGGTTTTCATCCTCGACTCTATTTGACAAAAGGGTTTTCATTCTTAGGTAGAAAGATGAACATGCGCTCAATCTTAAGAAATGGGAGTTTGATTTCATAAATTGGTAACCATCTTCAATGCTTAACTCTAATTTAAATAGGCTCTTGAGGGAATATGATATTATTCTCTTTCTTTTTTTCCTTCCAAAACTTTATTTTTGAAAAGTGTCTAGAATGCCCTTTTAATTAATATTACTTTTGGATCTCAATCCTAGTGACACTTTATATTTTGTAATAATAAAATATAAGTCGCTTGTTATGAATATAATATAAAGTTACTTTTGAGGGCAACTTAAGTTAAATTATTAAATTATTTTCCTTGCAACACCCTAAGAGCCTATAGAAAATAAAATAATAGGCAGAGGTTCTTCTGATGATTTATGTTTGGATAGGGGACATGACAGTTCGCCATTCCAAAAATTGCCTTCCTACAAGCAATTGCAATTTTGGATACTCCAAAATTTGCTCTCCTTCCCATGTGACATTTTCTATAAGAAAATTCTTCCAATAGACCAAGTATTTTGTGATGCTCCTATTTCTCAATTTTTTCTTTGGAATACCCCTAATAGTTTTTAGTACCAAAGTCAACTTGCCTTCATCATCAAGTGGAGGCACCTTTGCTAAAGGTGTGATATGTTATCCAAGTGCCTCTTTGAGGCACAAAACATGAAACACATCATGAATTTTGCTATGTTATGGCAACTCCAACTCATAAACAACTTCTCAAATGCTCTTCAAAATCCTATAAGGCCCATAGAAACATAGGTTAAGCTTTTCAATGCCACTCCTATTGAAAGAAGATTGTATGTAAGGCTACAACCTTAAGAAAACTATATCCCCAACCTCAAAGGTCCAACAAGTGGCAATCTATATACAATTTTTGCTGATTTTGCACTTCTTGGAGATTATCCTTAAGTTTTTTCATAATTTCTTGACTTTGTTGAACCAAGTCTCTTGCCCCTAGTGTTGTACTGTTTGTGACAATCAAACCCACAAAAGATAAACACCATATCTATACAAACCTTTAAATGGAGTCATACCTATGGACATATGATGAGTAGTATTATAGCAATGCTCTCCAAGATAGAGCCATTTGATCCATGCTAATTGTTGCCCTACTACACAATTTCTCAAATATCCCTCACTCTATTTATTCACAATATTTTCCTTCCCATCCGTTTGAGGGTGATAGCTAGTGTTAGGAGTCAACTTTGTGCCAATCAATAAAAAAAGGTTCCTTCCAAAAGAGACTAAGCAACTTGATGTCCTTGTCACTTAGTATGTTTCTAGGTGACCCATTGAATACAAATCACCCACTGGTGCTTTGAACTTTGAAGTTATTGCAAAGAAATGAGAATCATTAGTGATTTGATCTATTGCAACAAAAATACAATCCTTACCTTGAGTTTGTGGAAGACTATTGATGAAACCCATAGAAATGATTTCCTATTTTTGATCTAGTATTGGTAAGAGCTGAAATAGGCTTGGTGAGTTTGTTTTGTTGACAAGCTAGGCACTCTTTGATATGATTAAGGACATCATCCTTAAGTCCCTTCCATGAGAATCTTTCTTTGATTTGTCTATATGTTTTGAAATATCCAAAGTGACTTGCCAGTGGTGTATCATGGATTGCCTTCAAGATCGTATGTTTCATTTTTGACTCAAGAACAAGATAAAATCTGACCTTGTATAGGATGAATTCCTTTGCTACTTTGTACTTATCATCGTGTATCTTTCCTTTTAGGATGTTAGTAGAAAAGAAATTCTTGGAATATTCTACAATCTACTAAAATATTAGTTTTCCGATCTGTTGAAATATTAGACATAGTGTAATGTCCCCTTTTGGGAAATTCCTAATTTTAGGCTTGCAAAACAATAATAATCACTAAAAATTGATTTTAGTAATAACAAGTATCAACTTACGATTATATTCAATCTAACATAAAATATTACAATATTGAGAGCAATACATCATAGCTAAAACATCATAATATTTAGATCTATAGTTCATAGCATCATCAATATTTGAATTCAAAATGTTTTAACATCTTTAATGATTATTCCAAGGCATATTCCTATAGCCAATCATATTAGGAATTCACTAGAAATGCTTGCAAACCGCAATCTCAAGGGTGGTGGCCCTTATATTGCAAGAGCATGTAATGATTCTAGATCCATTCCATCCCTTAGTTCGCCTTGGAGGTTGGTCGTCCTCAATCAAGTCCAAGAGCACCATTTAGGCCTCTTGGCCCACGAGTATGGCAGAAAATTCATCCATCTCGGGGTGGCATGCTTGATAAGATGCATCAACGTTGCCCTCTTCAATCAAGCCCAAGAGTACCATTTAGGCCTCCAACCCACAAGTATGGTAGAACCTCCAATTCATCCATCTCAGGGTGGTGTGCTTGATATAAAGAATTTCTAGTCCTTCAACTCTTGTAACTCAGAAGGTTGATCGACCTCCCTATTTGCAAGACACTTCTATAAATTCAAAATAGATTGCTAAAATAATTTTCTATAATATTACTAAATAAATACCTCTTAAGGAGATGATAAATTTACTCTCAAATGGCTGCTACTAATTATATTTCAGAATATTACCAACGGTTGTTCTCAATCTCTATTCCAAAGAGATGTCTTATATTTCTTATTCTTGTTCTTCCTTTTCCCAACTTCATTTATATGCATGAATTGATATTTTAATGGGTGTTACTTGGATGAATTGATGATTGAATGATTGGATGCTTGAATGATTTGATGATGGCTTGATTTGATGACTGAATGTATTGATAAGACTTATTGTTGTTTGATTGATTGATCTTTTTGATTGCTTGATTGCTTGATTTCTTGATGGATAGATGAGTGATGATTGCTGATTGAATGTTAATGAACTGATTTACCCTTTAAATCCATTTCTTGAATGAGTCACCACCCTTCATTACTTCCTTTTGAGAATGATAATTTATTTCTAAACTGATTGATTGATTCATTCCCAATAGATGATTTCTCGACAAGGAATTGATCTCCCTTTTATATGTTAATATTGAGAGAGTCACAACCTTTCACATGAGGAGTCATCCTTTCTCACATCATCACTACTCTTGAGAACATAAATTAATTTACTTGCAAACTCACATAAGGTTCTATTCTCCATTGAAGTATTGAATGATGTTATGGATCTCCTTCTCAAATGAAAAACTCTCCCTCTTATTTCTTCAATTTCTTGGGAGTCACACCTCTTCATTATTACTCCCTTGTTGGAAGAGTAGCAACTATTCCCTTAATCATTGGTTTGAAACCTCACTTTAATTTTAATTAAATATCTTTAATTCCAAGGAATCACTGCCCGTATTAGAATCACCCCCTTTATTAAATCGTTGTCCCTTAGGTGTTGCAATCTTGATTAGTTACTTTGATTTATTTCCTACTTGGATGAGGGCATGGCACATAGAGCATCAAGTGAACTTCCTTGACATGGCATCTACTACTATGTTCTTCTTTCCTTTATCATATTCAATGTTAAAGTCATAGGCCTAAAGTTTACTCACCCATTCATTGTCATTCATTCAAGTCCTTTTGACTAAGAAGGTATTTCAAGTTGTTGAGGTCCATTTTCAACACAAATTTGTGATGTACTAGATATTGCTTGAACTTTGCTAGTGCATGCACGATGACCAATATCTCTTTGTTAGAGATTGGAACCTTATTTTTTTTCTTTGAACTTGCGGCTCTCAAAAGCTATCAAATTCTTGTTTTGCATCAATTAGTGTTACAAGACACCCAAAATCACCAAGACTTGACAAGTCTTGAGGTTGAGAGAGAAAAATTGGTCTCAGAGACTCGTGACTAGAGGACCTAGTGAGTCTTGATGGGTAGACTCAATTGGGTTTATGAAAATGAGGAAAAAAAAGCATAAGAAATTGAAAATGCTTAAACATAAAACCATGAAAGTCAAGCATTTTTTGAAGGGTTTGGAGAACTTTTGGAGGATGGTTAAAAGTGATAAATTATGAAAAATGGCATGTGCTATGATGATTTATGTGGTCACAAAGGCTTTCATTTGTGCTTGGTGGCAAGGGCTTCGCCTCTTAACCCTGCCCTATATCATGACAAGAAGTGTTGCCCCTTGACCACATTGGGGGTGTTCCCTCTTAACCACATTGGGAGTATTGTCCCCAAACCCCCATAAGGGGCATTGCCCCTTGATCCCACTAGGGGCACTATTCCCAAATCCTTGCTCTACTTCCAAAAAACAAATAAATGAAAACCTTTTTGGCCATGTTGGATGGAAGAGCAAGATTTTTTTTTATTTTTTTGACTTTTTTTCAATTAAATTACATTTATGCTTCTAGTTTTCTATGTCAAACCCTATCTTAAGTAATTCTCGTAAGGTTGTAGCAACATTTATGGACTTGTCTAAGATGTAAGCACATGATTCCACTTAGAGCTAGTAAAGTTGGGCTATGGGATACAAGCTCTTTTATACCATAGTACATGACTCCATATTGTTATTTTTTCTTTTTCTGCCATGGATATCATAATCCATTAGTTTTGTACACCTTAAACATTTGACTATATATATATATATATAATGTTTGCTTTCTTTCGCTAAAATTTGCTTTTATACACATGTGATTGATTTATGCTTGTGTATGTGATTAAAGTAGCTTCTATTTGATTAATTTATTTTGTTTCTAAAGTTTATTTATTGAAAGGTGCATGAAACAAGTTTTAAATCCTTAAAAATCTTTATATTTTGTAGTTTTTTAATTTGTTGAGTCTTGACTAAGTTTGGGTGTTGAGTCCAAGTTGTTATCTCTGGCATCAATACTACCCCAATCCCTTCTTTAGATGCATCACATTCCAACACAAAGGGAAGAGAGAAATCAAGAACAACAAACACACAACATGAACTCATTACCTCTTTGAGCTTGTCAAAAGCTTCTTGTGTTGCATCAGTCCATGTGAAAGCCCCATTCTTAGTCAAATCAATTAAGGGTACTCCCAACCATAGTTTGAAAACCCGAACTCGGCTTATAGACTCAGCAGCCCAAAATATTGACTCAAACTCAGAACTCGATATAGGCTTGACAAAAAAAAGCCTCATAATTACACAAAAAAGAAATAAATGCATTTAGAGAACATAAAAGTTTAATTTGACTATCAATTTGGCATAATTCAAACATTACACGTCATATGATCCTCAAACTCTCAAAATTTGAAATTTCAGCCACTATGTTATGTTTAGGTGCCAAAAGAGTCTAAGCTTAGGACTTGAGAGCTTGGAGCAGGACTCGACCAAGTACTCTCCAAGACTCGGCCAAACTTGGTGCGAGAGTCTGGTTGACTCAGCTCGACTAGCTTAGAGACTTGAGAGTTTGGCAAGTTTTACAGAGTACTCACAAAGTCTTCAAACTATGCTCCCAACAATTGGAATCCCTTAAGAAATCTTTTGTAGTAGTTGTAGAGTCCAAAAAATCTTCTCAATTGTGTCAAAGTTTTTAGGGGAAGTCAATCCAAGATAGCTCATATATTCTCTTGATCAACTTGAATTCCATGGGCACTCATAACATGACTTAAATACAAAATCTTGGTCATTCTAAACTCACACTTGAAATCCTTTGTAAATAATGCTTGTGCTTCTAGGATACCCAACACTTCATCCAAATGTCTCAAATGGTCCTCCCAAGTCTTTTTATAAATGATGATATCATTAGAGAAAAGCAAAACAAACATCTTGAATTGTTTGTCGAACACTTGGTTCATACAAGGTTGAAAGGTGGGTGGAGCATTAGTCAAACCAAACGGTATGACTAGAAACTCATAATGTTCAAAGTGACACTTGAAGGTCGTCCTGTGAATATCCTCCTTTTAGACTTCAATTTGGTGGTATCATGATCTGAGGTTTGTTTTTGAGAAATAAACTACATCATGCAACTCATCAATCAACTTGTCGACCCTAGGAATCCCTATTCTCGATGGTTTTTCTATTCAAAATTCTATAGTCTATGCACATCTTCATGGTTCCATATTTCTTCTTTACTAAAACTACAAATGAAGCAAACATGCTTGAACTAGGTTTGATGTGACCCATGTACATAAGCTCCTTAATGACGTTCTCTATTTCTTCCTTATGCCTTCTGAGATGGTGCTAAGGGATGGTAATAATAAGTTTTGGCATCTTCTTCCAATTGTATAACATGCTCAAAACCTTTACTAGGTGGCTTTCTTGGTGGTATATCATTGGAAAAATTTGTTATGCTTATCTAGAAGAGATTATATATCAATGTGATAAGACTTCTTGCCATTTGAAGAAGCTATGGGAGTTATAAAACAATTGGCTTCCCAAGCAACCCAACCACAATGAAAGATTCTCTCCATTTGTTGTTGAAAGAATTCTAAGTGCTCCATTTGGCATTCCATGGAGCACTACCTTGTTCCCAAATGAAACTTCAATTGCATGGTTTGATAATTCTTAGTGAATTCTCCAAGGGAATGTAGCCATTGAACTCCTAACACTACATCATATCTCCTATGTCAACAACGTAGAAGTCATCTATCACCTTATGATTTCTCAAAGAGACACTTAATTGAGAAATTTTCTTCGTGCAAGGCATGGTGAATCCATTAATAACCATCACATTAAACCCTTCAAATTCTTCTATCTCAAGACCTCACTGGTCACCAAATCCCCATCAATGAAGTTGTGGGTCGCCTCACTATCAACTAACATTGTAACCTTCTCCCTATGAAGAACTCAAACTTTGAAGGGGTTATATTTAGGAGTACCAGATAAAGTAGCAAAGATACCTTTGAAATTGCTTCTTTCTTCAATCTCTCGAGGTTAGGTTCATCTTCCTTTTTTTCTAGCTCAGGCTCCTCAACTCTAGACTCTTCATCTAAAACTACAATGTAATGCACTTGGTCATGACCAAGACACCTATGTTCTAGTGCCCATGGCTCCTTGCAAGAGAAGCAAATATTTTTTGTCTCAACTTATTCCTATCCTCTTCCTCTTGTTTGGAAGGAATTTTTTGGGGTTGATTAAATCCCTTTTGAAAAGGCTTCTTTAGGGGAAGAGCCTTTGTTTCAAATGTATTCTTAGGAACTGAAGTCTCTAATGCAATAAACCTCTTAATTACCTATTGCAATGATGATTGATGGAAGGTCAAACCATTGAGGGGCCTAGATAGGCCTTCTATGAACAACATAGTTAGCCTCCTTTAACAAATATTAAGAACCATTACAGACAACTTTTGAAACTCAGTCACATAGCTTTCCAATGTATTGTATTGTTTGAGTTGGGACAATTCCTTGAAATGAATTTTAGAGTCTTTTTTGTCAAATTGCACAATCAATCTCGTGTTGACCTCATAATAAGTATTGATGAGACTATGACTTGGGGTGACCAACCCAAGGTACCACCATTCATGAGCAATGCCTTTGAGGTGAGTGGCAAACTTGATGGCTTCCTCCTCAAACATGGGTTTGAGTGATAAGTAAGCGTTTGGATTTTGAATCCATGCATGAGTTATACACTTGTGTGACCCCTCAAAAGCAGAAAGGGGCAATTTCCCCAATGTATGTTGCAAATCTTTGATGAGCTAATTTGTTTGGTGTTGCTATTTAGATCTAGGTTTATTCCTCATCTTCATATTAATGAAATTTGTAAGAGGCATTTTTGGTTGAATCTC
Source organism: Sequoia sempervirens (assembly GCA_007258455.2). NCBI lineage: Eukaryota > Viridiplantae > Streptophyta > Pinopsida > Cupressales > Cupressaceae > Sequoia > Sequoia sempervirens. Next base: position 143,585 of record VDFB02336305.1, read on the forward strand.
CAAAGGAAGTGCCCTATACCCAACATAACCAATCATGATATCATCTAACATCATATTACACTTCCACTTTTGGTGCTTCTTCTTTCTCTGTATTTGTCATGATTCTCTTGTCCCTTCCCTTTGTCATAAACTCTTCTATCTTTGAACCTTAGTGCTCTATTTCTGCACTTTAATGTTTTGGAGATTGAGTTTTTCTTCTTCCTCTCTAATAATATCTATATTCTTTGTCACTTGTGTGTTTTGTATCAAACTGTTGGTTGCCCTATAGACTAACAAATCAATAACTCTGATACCACTATAATGTCCTGAATTGATTTTTTTTTTGCAATTTTCAATAAATAATGCATGAAACTTTAACATTTTTTGATCATTGAGTTTTCTATGTGGGCAAGATGAGAGCATATAGTGAGAGGATTAGAATATTATGCTTGTTAGCGGCAAGCCATACAACTCAATATTGCAAATTATTAAAAAATTTGGAAGTAAAGATATGCTTATTTTGATGACAATACTTCCAAATTAATTACAAAGATATAATTGAAATGATTGAATCTAGATACTATGATGGAAACCCTTCTAGAGCACTAAATCTAAATTTGACGGAGAAATACATAGATTAACATTAGGAAAAATAATGTTGAAAAAATAATTGATTCACTTATGTCGTGTCAGCATATCCTTCCAGACTTACAATGCTAAAATCAATTTAAAAACTTATATTATTTTTGGTTGTAAACTTCATTGAAAATTACAATGAAAGTATTATTCCAATGAATTGAAACACTAATTATTAACTACAGATATCTACATGCATCAAAAAATACGATCTCAAGTATTCCTACAACTTGAATAGCTTAACCAAACACTAAAATGATTAGGTGTTTAATGGACTCAATAAGCTAATATTTTTTTCCCTAAATTCAATCAGAGCATTTATTAATATTATAAAAGGACATTTATAAATGTATTTGTATGCATCCCAAGTCTCCATTAACACATAAGAAGTAACTAGGTTGAATCGTGTGGCATGTTATGCAAACCCCAAAAGAAAATGTTGGCTATTGTAGTGCTTTGATGTTATTTGTGTGGCCCAACTAGGACTCAAACAAAGACCTCCCACATTGTAATGTCCCCTTTTTAGGATTTGTTGGAAATATATAATTTTTTTGTTTTGTTTTTTAAAATTTTGAAACAAGGAAGAAATTACAACAATAATCTAAAATGGAAACAAAATGCAAATATCAACTTCAAGTGGTTGGAAAACCATGAATCAAACCCTTATACACTGATATAAATCGTCAAATACATCCACAACAACAAATCTAGCATGTTGATGACTAGTTTCAACCAATTTGCTTGTTGATTATATATGAACAACATGAAACCCTAGGCCAATAATTACACTTAGATTTGAATTGGAAACAAAAATACCTATAATGTCCCCTTTTTCGATGTTCCTTAGGCCAGTTGGGTGATTTGGCTCACTTACTATTTATAGTAAGTGCTATATTTAGTAACTAGTCTTGATAGTAGTGCAAAGTTTCCATTGTTGGCAATGGTGGGTTCTATCAATGGTTAGAATTATTATTGGTTAATTCGTCACTTATGTTAATAAAGTGAGGAAATAAGCATGGGTTATAAAAGGACCCCTTGGCCTAGTTGATCAATGTTGTTTTAAAAGAGGGGACAATGCACTTTAAGTGGACGCTTATAATAAAGGTTTATTTCATAAATTTTAGGCAAATATTGTTCCCCCAAAAGTGGATGCCCCCTTTGAGGTAATATTTGATTATATTTTAAAATGTTAAAGTAATGTGGAAAATGGCAAGGATGGGCGTTGGGTTTTGGAGGGAAAATATTTTTCAAATGGTGGTTGCCCTAATTTCTCCCTCCACTTTTATTTAATCAGCTATTGAGCTCTCATTTGGTCATAGAGGATTTGACAACTTAATGAGACTCTGCTAGAATGTTTCTAGATTGTGTATGTTGTTGGTTGAGGACGAAAACCTTCATTTCTAGTGCTAGTTTTGGTGGCGAGAGATCCACCCTAGCTGGTTGGAGTGATTCTACATCAGGGTTCACCATTGTTTTTAAAAAGTTTAATCTTCCTAGGGTTTCAAACATGAAGTTATATGAAGTTTTTTGAAATGCTAATTTATGGTGTGGTTGGTAATGAATTTTGATGCCCTTTGGAGTGTTTCCTTTAGTGGTTTGTTTGGTTTTCTCAGACCTGGTCGTACCATTCCAGCCTTAGGCTAGTCCTTCATATTGTTCACAAAGGCCAAGTGGTAGACAATAGGGTTTTGGGTATTTCACCAAAGGATTTGCTGACCTGGGCGACCTTATTAAAATTATTTGTGAAGGTTGAAATATTGTCTAGAATTTTAGAATGCAAATCACCCCATCTAGTAGGATTGTACAGTTGGAGGAAGACATTTTGGAGTGTGGGTCTGATTTGATGGTTTTGTTTGAGGCTACAAAATACCTTTAGGGAGGCGCCTAAGCATTGTGGAGGATCCTATGAATCTCAAAGTCGATTTCAGGTGCTCAGAAAATGACAATAAAATTATTATATATCGCCCTTGTTAGCCCAACTTTCTTGTGGGGTAGTTGTAGTAGGTCCGAGCCTAAATTAGACCAATGGTAGTGACTGAAAACAGGTGGTTAGGAGCTTAGTTAACAGTTGTCTCTTGGTGCATAGTAGTGATTGAGGGAGCCTTTATGGCTTAATACTGCATCTAGGTATCATCTGGAGGAGTATTGATAGGGTTATGTTTCCCTCTGATGATTGAAACAACTTAGAGAAAACAACAAGACTATGATCTCCTTTAGTACCCCTTCCTTTAAGGTACTTCTATTTCATAGTTTGTTGGATCTCATCAAATGTGCTCTTGAAAGAAATTATGTAATTTTGAGCTTCATATTTTGTAATAGCAGTCTGAAAATGAAAAGAATCAATTTAACTTGAAATGCAATGATTGAGTTTAAAATGATGTAACCTTTCTATGTTTACATTATTTCCTATTTGCATAATCTATGCCTTTGTTTGAATCACTTCTTGAAAACAAATCAAATTGGAAAAAGAAATCACAAAAAGAATTAGGGGGTGGTCATTACAATACCCCATTTAGAAATATCAATTAGAAACACAATAAGAGACCCCAAATCTAGTTCTTTGCATTTATGACAATTGGAAACATGATCGCAATTGCTTATAAACTGAATTCCACCAAATTTCTTTGACATAAACCACTAAAACTCACTCATAAATATTGAATCATGTAGATCTGAAGGAAAGACAAAAATTTGACTAAAAAATACCAAAATGTTGATGGTAGGGCAGTTGCTATGACATCAAGAACTTGGATATATTCTAATATTTGTGAACAACATTAGCAAATGCTTCTTTTCTCTCTCCAAATTGGGTAGGAAAAACCTTCTAATGGGGGCTACAAAATTATGCTTTTTATTGGAATCACTACATTGCATACTAAATGTAATTGGGATGTTGATCTGAAATTATGAGGCCTCGTGTAATTGGACATCTGAGTAGCTCAAACATTAGCCCTAAGAGTCACTAGCTCAAATTAAAATCAAATTGATGAATAATAAGAATACATACTAAATATCAAATTGTCGAGTTACTTTGATTTTGGAAACTCATTTATTCTTGCATGCCAATATAGTGTTCATGCATATGGACTGAAGTTGACGTTGGCATGGAAAATATCTAGTGTTACATAGGGGTGCATTTTTGGCCCTTTCCATTGCATCCCATCCCTCAAGTCATTTTGGAAATGCAGAGACAATTTCTTGGTCGTACCACCACCCTCAAAATTGGGAGGTAAGCCCATAATGTGCTTCAACCATGCATGATGTCCCTATGAATGTCAATGTTTTCTATTTATTTATTAAAAAGAAGTTTGAACTAAATAAGAAAAAGAGAAAAAGGGGCATAGGACACAAGCTATAGTCAACAATGCATCAATGTGGAACACTTTGAATTTTCTACCCAAGCGGAACTTCCAAAATCATAGCAACAAAAAGTTGTACATCTTAATATGTATCTTTTATGCATCTCAATCTCAAGCAAATGTATGAATGATTTACTTGATTGGGTTGAATTTATTGAGTTTTTTTTCATCCAAATTATATATTGCATCCATCATCTCCTTGGCAAAGCCCAAAGAAGTTAGTTTGATTGGAAAGATAGGCCCAAATAAAACATCTTTTCACCTCTTACAGATATAATCCTTGGCTTGAAATCTTCAAAGGGAAGGAATCTAACTTAATAGAATTTTGCATGTAAACTTGAATCTTGATGTCATACACGGTTAAACTTGTAAATTTGTGTGTGTGTGTTCTCATGTGCATGTGTGTATAGTCATGGAAATGTGTCCTATTGTCCCCATCAAGAAATGCCTTGGAATATAAGAAATATCTTCTACTACTATAGTATTAGTTACATGTATGCATGATTCTTATCTCGTATCCTTTGAAGATTGAAATGCAAGTAATGGCTGAAGTCTTTGCCACCAGTTTAGTTGCATGCAACAAATTACACCTATTGCCTCTTTGGTAGACTTCTAATCTCAATTATTCAATAAATTTGCTTGTTGTGAAATGCTTCTCATGTTATCAATTAGCTTAACTTGAAAGCTCACCTTCTTAAGGCTCATAGAGATAAAACTAGAAATCACCTTAGTGTGCAATGGGTACGTTGAAGAAGTGTGCAAGGTTAATTAAGATAAATTTTGGTTTGTCTTTTGCATACATTTATGCAATACATGAGGTCAATTGGTCGGCCATTTAGAAAATGATGTTGTTTGTGCAACAAAGGTCTCAATGGAGAAGTGATAGCTTCAAATAAACTATGCATCCACTTACAGGGATCCAAACATAATTGAAATAAAACCTCTGAATCGGGAAGATAATTAGGCTCCATTACCAACAGGCTCATGTTATGTTTACAATAAGGAGAGGGGGAGAGAGAGAGAGGTAGGGTTAGAAAGAGGGAGAGATAGAGGGGGAAGAGCAAGAGAGAGAGGGGTAAGGAGATAGAGATAGAGAGGAAGATAGAGATAGAGATGGAAGAGATAAATATATAGAGGGATATAGAGGGAGATGGATGGATAGAGAGAGGGAAACATGTCTTCAGATAAAAGGGGAGAAATGAAAATAGAGGTAGAGATGAAGACAGAGTGAGAGAGGAAGAGGGAGACAAATAGATATAGAGATATAGGTAGAGGGAGAGATAAATACAAAGAGAGATAGGGAGATAGAGAGGACGAGATAGAGAGATATAGAGCTAGAGGGAGAGGGAGAGATATAGAGATATAGATGGTGAGATAGAGTGAAAAAGAGATAGAGATATAAGGAGTTATAGAGAAGGGAGGAGAGGGAGAGAGACAAAGAGATAGACAAACAAATAGAATTAGAGATAGGTAAATATAGATGGAGAGAGAGAGAGAGAGAGAGAGAAATAGGGGGAGAAATAGAAAGGGATAAATAAGTAGGGGGGATAGAAATATATGGGAAGAGAAAGGGAGAGAGAGTTAGAGATAAAGAGATAGATAGGGGGATAGGGAGGGAGCAAGGGAGAGAGAGAGGGGGGAGGGAGAGAGATAGGTTGAAGAGGAAGAGAGAGAAGAAAGGGGAGAGGGAGAGAGATATGTAGAAGAGGGAGAGAAAGAAGAGGGGGGGAGAGGGAGAGCAATGCGTAGAGAGGGAGAGATAACTCAATATATAGAGAGGGAGAGAGAGACATAGAAAGGGGGTGATATAGAGAGATAGCGAGGGATAGTGAAAGAAAGATAGTGATAGAGGTAGTGAAAGATATGGATAGAAAGAGATAGAGAGAGGAGTTAGAGGGAGATAAAGAGAGAAATAGAGATAGAGATCTAAAGAGTAGGAGAGATGGAGTGAATGAGAGAGAGATTGGTGGGGGAGAGGGAGAGATAGCTCAATAGATAGAGAGGGGAAGAGGGAGTGACATAGGTAGTGGGAGATATAAAAAGATAGAGTGATAGGGAGAGATATATGAATCACCCTCCCTATATCTCTATCTATTCATCTTTATCTCTCTACCTCTCTCTATCTCTGTCTCCTTCTCTATCTATATGTTTTTCATTATCTCTCTCTCTCTCCCTCTCTCTCTCTATATGTATATAAAATATTCCCTCTATTTATCTTTATCTCCCTATCTCTTTATGTGACTCTATCTCTATGTCTCTCTCATCTTCTCTCTTTCTCTTTTCCTTTATATATATTTTTTTCTGTCTCCCTCTTTATCTCTCTAGATTTCTATTTATCTTTCTCTCTCTCTATCTTCATTTCTCTCTTCTCTCTCTTTTTCTCCCTATCCCTCTTTTTATCCCTTTATTTCTATCTTTGATCCTCTCTTTATCTATCTTCATCTCTTTCTTCTCCTTTGTCTCATATTTCTCCCTCTCTCTTGCTCTCTTTCTCTTTTTTCTCTCTCCACTTATATCTATCTCCCTCTCCCTTTTCTCTTCCTTTCTCTCTCTTTCTCTCTCTATATGTGTCTCCTTAAGTGTGTAATGGGTACATTGAAGAGGTCTTAAAGACCATGAATTATCATATCCTTAATCAAATGGCATGCTACCTTGAGCATAACTCCCAAGGACACATGCCATCCTTGGATTGTTGACATGAAACAACTAATCAAAAGTTAGTTTCTCTTTTCCTTTGTGTCTCTTATATTTCTCTCTCATGATCTATCTCTCTTTGTCTATTCCTCTCTCTTTCAATCTCTATCCCCATTTATCTCTCTCTCGATATCCATCTAAATCTGTCTCTTTCTCTCATTTTCTATCTTTTGAGTTTATCTCTCTTTATTAGTTGATAGGCTACACATAGTGTGAGATTTGAGCTTGAAACAAGTATCATGCCTGCAAACCACTATTGAGTTGCTGGAAAAAATAAATCAGCTAGTCATTTAATGGTGAACCAGTGAACTGGTTGTAGTTTAATGTTAAAGTCCTCTAAAATATCAAGTAAAAGCCTCCAAAATCTCACATATCACATAAAAGCCAAATAAATATTGATTTGACAATTGGATGGGAACATTCTATTTGCATTTGTAGTATTTTTTGTCAATTTGATGGCAACTTTCTTTTTTCATCTGTATTGGTTTATGTTTTAAATATGTGTGCAAATATTTCATAATTGGATAATACTTAATTTCTTTAAAGAAAAAATCTAGATTTGTCTAAATCTATTTCATTCCATTATTTAGCACTTATTATTAATTGTTTAATCTAGCCACATGCAACTAGAATTTGCACTACATCCATGTGCAAACACATACTCTCTAACATATTAACATACATATAGTTTTCTATAGGCGTAATTCTTGAACCTCCTTTAGATGCAAGTGCTACTATATATACCTCTTTCTATATAGAATTGTCTCCCCCTCTATCTCTCTTTCTTTTTCCTAATCTCTCCAAAGATCAATTAAACTATGATATTTTTCATATATTAATTTCATTTGTTCTATATAAAAAAATATTAATTATTAATTATAATAATTTCATATTTATATTTAATAATTTTTATTATAGAATAATATATAAAAATAATATAACCTATATATATTATCATATAATAACAAATATAATTATATTATATATGCTCGGATGTGTAATATATAAAATAAATATTATATTTAAAATTATATTTTGTATTATATTTATATTAATTTTTTGTATTATATAAAAATATAATAATAATGTATTTAATAGTTTTGTTAAAGAATATAATATATAATCGACAATGGCAGCACCACATATAGGCTAACTATTATAAAGATATATATACTAGTTATTATATTATTATTATTATTTTTTAAACAGTATCACAAAATTCTATTTTCATTTTCATTGTTTAATTATAAAATTTTTATTTTTTCCATCTAATAAGTTATACAATAATTTTTATTTATTTTAAAATTTGTTAATCCACGTATTTTATATAGACTAACTAGTATAAAGATATATATACTAATTATTATATTATTTATAATAAAAGAAATTATATACATTATATAATAATTATACTGATATATACTTAACTACGTAGGGTTAAAGGATGCCGTAATGTTAAAACCTAAATGTGCTCATTATTTGGATCTTAGCCGTAATTTTCATTTTAATAAACATAAAACCCTCGTCGAAACCTTATTTTCAGCCTGCAGCTCGCCAAATTGGAGAAGTGAGGAAGAGTTTGGAGGAGTGGAAACCAACAGCGCGGGGGAAAGCATAAAAAAATCGGCGAAAAACAGCCGAAAAAATTGGCGAAAAATGATGAACGGCTGAGATACGCTTTTACAGGTCGCCTCGTTCATAGAGGGGAATGCCTTCGGCGTAAATATTCTGAATTAGTTTATGCAAGTCCGCCAGGCCTCCTAATTAGTTGTCCTGTGGACAGAGGCTTAAAAAAATTCTTAGCGGTTTTTGCTGGGGGAAGTTCTGTGAAATGTCTCACGGGAGACCATACATAAATTTTCACCCAAAAAGTTGCAACGTAAATAGTTTTCCAAAAGTTTCTTTGAACATTTGCACCAAATGGTGCTGTTATTTGAAAAAAGTTTCGGAAATGCCCAAGTTAGTACCTACTGCAAACTTTTTAAGTTCTGGTTTCGTAGATCTTTCCTCCCAGAAAATTGTGACGAGGCATATATGGAAATGGAAATGGTAGCTCTTTCAATATAAGACTCCCCTAAAACTCATTTTTCTTCAAAATTTGACTGTAATGCTATCAGTGCAGTGTAGTGGGCGCAACTGTACGATAACGGCCGTGGCCTTTACCACAATGATGACCACACTTAGAAGTTCATCCAATGGCCTTTCACTACAATGGCATGCGCCTAAAAAAGCCAATGATATCAACTATGACTGTAACATCAATTTTACGCTAAATCGCAACACAAACTAGTGGCCATACTTCCTTTAAAGCGTTGAAAAAAACTAAAGGTAAGTTTTATTAATATGAATATAATTACTTCGAGAGAAGCTGAATGTGAGGGTCTTAATAAAAATAAATTAAAGTATATTAAGGCGCTGATATATATTAAATTAATAATGAAAAGACACATGTGTCAACCAAAAAAATGGAGAATGGAAGAAGAAAGGAAAAAATAATTTCGAATTGAGAAAAAAGCTAGAAGGTGCCGCAATAATTTTAGGAAGAAATTAAGTGATAATCAAACAAAAAAATACAAGTTTGTACATTTTAATATTTTTAAAATAATTTTTATCAAAAATATTTTTATTATTAAAAAATAATAAATTTAAAATGTAATTAAAATACTTTGAAAATAATACTTTTTTAAAAGTTATTTCTAATGGTAAAAAAATAAACTCTAATATACAATAAAATTTTACTTCTATTTTATTATGAAAATATTATTTGTTACAAAAGGGTTTTTGCATATATTTTGTTTTTAATAGTTTTTTAAAGACATTTTTTAATTAAGAGGTTTACATTATAAATTATATATTATAAATAAACAGATTTATCAATATTCATTTTGTGATAATTTTTTTATGAGATTAGTGTATAATAAAATTGCTCATATTTATGGTTACTTCTAAAAATTAAATAAAATTGCTCATATTTAGGGTTATTTCTAAAAATTAAAATAGAAGTAAATTGGAATTGCTCTACTTGCGAACTTTACAAATTGCGAACTCTGACTTATACAAATTAATATTGCAATTGAGCGAACATAGAAGGTAATCAATCATTGCAAATAGTGAATTTCAAATAAGACATAGGAAGTGAACCTACAAACTTGAGAGGTGCAAATTAAAGAAGAGCAAATAACACATAATATCAAAATCATGATTATTCTTTTGGCTGAGCTTCATATCAAAAGACACATAATATGCAAGTGCGATAAGCTGTAATCTATCAAAGCACATAGCAACCCCACTTGGGAAGCATAGCACATATTGATCACTCATTCAAGATGCGACCTAGAGGAAGAAACATATCAAATAGAGAACAACCACCAATAGATTTTCGAATGCCACACTATATCACATGGCCAAACAACCTTGCCATAAATCCAAGAAGAAAGCTCCCATTCTTGAAAGCAATAGAGAAACCAGCAGATAGAAAACCCCTGAAGAAGATATTTACAGAGCAACCATAATCTCAAAATAATACGAAAGCAAAACCTAGAGATAGCAAAAGTATAATCTCCAAAATAGAGAAGAAAATTGAAAATGAAAGGAAACCTAATTCAAAAGACAATAAAAGGTATAGAAAAAGAAGGGAAAGCGAACTCCAGAAGGAAGCTTCAAGCAAACCTAAATCTCGGACCAAAGAAGAGAAAGTGATAACCAAACAGCTTGATTTCCTATCATTAGAGATTGGTGTACATGAAGAGGCAAAAGAAGATATAGACATTCTACAAAATGTGGTGATCATTTGCAAAATCATAGGACCCAAGAGAAGCAGGGTGGCGATAGACGAATGGGCATGCAAGAACATAGACAGGAACCATGGACTCAAATTTCTACCAAACAACTTTTTTATAATAGTCTTCCTATCAAAAGAAGATAGGAATGCAGTCTTGGATAAAGGGGTAAAGGATTTTGATGGCACCCCAATTTACATGCAAAAATGGAAAGATAATTTCAACCCTAGGAACCAAGCACATTATAATGAAGCTAAATGGTTAAGGCTATATAATTTACCACTAGAGTACTAGTTAGAAGAATGCCTCAAAAAAATTGGAAGAACCCTAGGAACACTTCTGGAGATAGATCCACCGCTCCTAAAAGAAAACTCCTATCTATATGCCAAAATACAGATAGTAGCTATCGGGCCAATCCCTAAGGAGACAAAGCTAAAAACTAGAACGAGAGTTTGGTTACAAGAGGTGGAAGTTGAAACCTAGAGGTTAAATTGTTCGAAATGCAATCGGAGGAACCATACAACAAATGATTGCAAGATATTTCCATCATCTAAAAATTTATGGAGGGAAAAGGAACCAAAAGGTAGAATAGAGGAAGGCTCAAGCAAAAAAAATAGAAGGCCCTAAAAAGCAGAATCAAGAGATTATCCTCCAGACTGCTAATAAGGAGAAAAAAATAGAAAGCCTGAAAAAGCAATGATGAGACAAAAAAATGTCTTATCTATTAGCCAAATAAAAGCATGTATTTTGCTTAATTATGAAGTTTATCAAGACTGAGCATGATGAGGAAAATAAGAGACAACAGTTAAAGATTTCATCATATCTTGAAAATTACGATCTAGGTTCTTGAGATTTTTGGATAGAAATTTGAAGACAAGAAGGCAAAAAAACCCATTAAATTTACGAAAACCCAATTTGTGGTTCGAAAGAAAAATTCACCAATTCTATGCTCTGGAAATTTGCTTCCATGCTCCAAATTTTTTGAAATTTGTTCATTCATTTGCTTCTATGCTCTGGAATTTTTGAAACTAAGTGAAGGATCATTTATGAAAAGGTTGAGCAATTTGGGCTTTTATGAGCAGTTAAGGGACAACAGCTGAGAGCATCTAGGGGGTAGTTCCAAGCATCAAGGTAGGTTGTTGGGTTGTGCAAACAAATGGAGCATAGCTAGGAGACAATTTTGGGTAGTTTGAACCTTTTTGCAAGCATCTAGGAGTTGTTTTATGAGTTTTAATGATGCACAAGGGAAAAACATGACTTTTTCAGTAGTCAAATATTTTTTTGGAGCTTGTTTAGCTGTTGCAAAATAGGCATATTTGTTTTGGACGATAAAAAAAGATTGACTCAACAAGATGAAGGAAAGACTTATCTTTTTCCCTCAACACATGTTCTTATCTTCTAGCAAGTTGTTGCACAATAATTAAGGCTCATCTTTTAGATTAGTTGAAGATAAGAATTATATAAATTCATTGTAATTAAGGAATCAAATGGGGAAGAGTTTTATAAAATAATAGAATTTAGTTTTTAGTAGCAGCAGTTGTTTTGTAGTTTCATTTCTTAGCAGTCATTTCATTTCTAGCTCTTTACATTTCCAATATTTCCTTTTACAAGTTTTTTAGGATAAATTTAATTCCAGCATTTCATTTACAAGCTCTTAGATTAGATTTGATTCTAGCAATTTCTTTCATGCATTTCCTTTCAATTCCGTTTGTAGAAAAAGAATGTCATGCAAATGATTTTTTCTCCCTCTTGCATATTGCCATGGACACCACCCTAGATTGACATTTATAATTAAATGATGAGGAATGCAGCGACACTCATCAAGCAGACTCAAGGATAATCCTCTAGATTGCCAACAATGTGACAAACTCCACTTTGATCGGCAAGAGCAAAGTGAACAAAAGATGGCAGAAACAGTAGTACCAACACATAAAATGAGCCCAAACCATGCCCACAAGATCAAGAAAGGGAAGAATACAATACCTCTGAGAGTGACAATGAAGACTTCAATGAACTAGATATCTTTGATGACAGGAGCATTGCCCAAACAACATCCCAACTTCTGGACCCAGTGAAAAACTAACAAGCAAAAGCAAGAGGAACTTGCTCATGAGAGGGGCATCAAAAGTATTATAAAATTCCTCAAAGAAATAAAGGGAGGAGAGCACTCCCAACACGAGGAGCTATGAAAATTGTAACATGGAATGTCAGGGGGTTGAATTCCCCCAATAAAAGGTGCATGATTAAGCGTCAAATTGAGAAATCTGACTCATATATTATTCTAATGCAGGAAACCAATGGGTGGCCAATCCACAAAAAATATATAAACACTAAAAATGATTATGGATGTAGATATTCCACATCTAAGTCATCCAATTCACTCACTACAACCAATGGGTGGCCAACCCACAAAAATATATAACTCATAGATCCCAAAATAATATAGCATACAAACTCACCATCACATCAATAACTTGTGAATTGAGGTAACAAAGAAGATAAACTATAGATATCAAGTCTCAAAAACCAAATCACTTGTAATTTTATTCTACCAAATAAATCTATAATTTATTAACCATAGTTTTAAAAGGAACCAAGCGAGAGTCCAAGAGACGAGAACAACTTCCTAACACTGAACCACACCACCACCTATAATCATAAACTAATCTAAATGTCACAATCTATCAACCACATATAATATCCTATCATGCCAATGTTCAAACATACATGAATATTCATGACACCATAATCATCACCATCATTGTACCTATATTCAACTCTCACTAAAATAAGACTCCAATTCTCACACATGTACCAACCATATCCTCAAACTATAATACAACCTATGTACCTATCTCCATCAAAGTACAAATTCTAAAAAAAAATAATTAAATCTATATTAGGGAGCACCAAATCTAATAACTAGATATACCATTATATTGATCTCATAAAAACATGCATTTCCATAAATATTTTCCCATAAATTCATTTGAATGCTCACATGGACACATCTTAAATCTTAGGCTCCTTCAAGTGCTCAAACAAGTACAATCCTCTCTCTATTTGTCCAAGTGAAAAACCATTTGATCCACCATGTAGTACACTATAAATTCTCTCTATCACATATTTAAAATCCAAAATTATATTCCATATGTGAAATTTATGAATAGTTAACCATTATAAAGTAATGTTTGTTTTATGGAACCAAATGACAGCAAAAAATTAAAATCTAAAAACTAAACTTGTACTACTACATAGTGCTCAAAGAGAGCTTTTTGATGACTATAAGAAGTAAAAAATATAATACTATATGTGAAATTTACACCCCTGGGAAAATTGATCTACTAGGCTAGAAGGGGGTTCAAAAGGGTTGTTTGTATAGTTGAAATCACCATTGACATAATCAATGATATCTAGGTAGTGTATGGATGACAATGGTCCATTAGTTGGTGCTCAACTGGTGGACTTCAAACAATATTTATTTCTATTTAAATTTAAATATTTTATTTTTTTGACATTAAACCCAACAAGCTTATAAAATACATTTTTTTTAAATCCCTTGTCGAGGGGGCTAGGTTGTGGCCTCACCTAGGAAGGGGCTGAGATTGGGCACCTAAGGATCCACTAGCAACATGATTTTTAGTGAGGGGCTAATGACCACCATGTAATGTGTACCCTATTGGTAGTTATGTTGGCTAGATCACCTATCACAATCATTGCGGCCATAGGGGTATAAGGTCTACAGAATCACACCTCTAATAATTTGATTTTTTTTTAATTTAAATTTATAATTGTAGGTTTTTAATAAAAATATCTTTTCTTTTCTTTTTTTAATTTTTTTATCTAATAGCAATCATACAATCATACAACCATAATGGGGATTTTGTTGCCTTTAAGCCCTAGTAACCAAAATATGTTGAATTTTATTTCAATCTTTGTCTCTCGAGCCTTTTGGATCCAATCTTGAGGCCTATTTTGTCCCAAGGGATCATTTTTCAAAATTCGCCCACAAAACCCTCATGGTGAACACCTAGAAAGAACCCTTCTCACCAAATATTTTTCAAACCCCTACTTTGTAAAAATAACTATAAATTTACAAACCCTAGAACTTTGTATCTATATTTTCATAACCTACACAATATATATCATACCTTGAAATATCTAAAATCTCTCTAGCATTCCCATAGCTTCAAATTTGTATTGATTCTACTCAATTAAGAGTTAAAAAATTAACAATAATCTCTCACCTCCCTCAACCACAACAATGGATTTGATAACACTTGTTAGGAAATTATCAAGATGACCAAATTAATTTCTATATAACCCTATGAGAGAAAATCATGCATATAAGCTAACAAAATAATCATAATACAAATATCAAAGACATACCACAAGGTTACATAAGATATACCTTGGGAAAACCCTTGAGAGGAAAAAATTCAGACTCCAAAAGCATCCATACTCAATTTATTATTTTGTAATGAAACATTACAATACATTTAAAAATTCTTTATGAATACTTCTAAAACATTGAGCTCCTCCAATGCACCTTCCATGTGTCCAAGCATGTAACCACACATCCCATTACATGCTTCATATATGTAGTCAACAAGAGAGCTCAATACAAACGACAACCAACTAGCCAACCTCAACCACTAAATATGTATTTACTTTATTGATTCAAGCTCACACAAAACAATAATGTGGCTCAAAGCTATGATTTCGCAATACCATTGTCCCTAAAATGTATTTTTTGGTACTAAGTTTTATCAATATTAAATATTTTTTCCACATGCAATCTACGCATAAAATATCTAACCAATGTTTCATACAACTTTATAAGTGGACCCAAATAATTATTTAATGTTTCCAAACACATCTTCTAATTATACATCACAAATGAACATATTTTTTACATGATTAAAAATTATTTATTTGTGCAAGGTGTACAACACCCTTTTCATAACATAACAAAAATAATGTTAAGTTTGAAGTGAGCACTAAAACTATTTAAAACATTTATGATCACTCTCGATAATAAGTAATGTCAATCCTTATAATTCAAACCATTTAAGCCACAAATATATATAAAATATTTATATATATTTACCTCAATAAGATCATGAAGGTATTCATAATCTCATGAAAAATCATATAGTGTGATATGGTCTATTGTATGATGAATGTCTAAGAAAATCCATAAAGGCATATCATGATATACATTAGTAAAATACAAATCTATGTCTACAAAGTCATATAGGCATACAATGATATACATCAACAAAATATAAATATATTCCTAGATGCCACAAAGACATACAACAAAATGCTTATACATAAAAAATACATAATCTTATTGAACAATATTCCCTTCTTAGCCCGCTAAGTAAATAAATGGCCACCATAAGTTATACATCCTATAGCCAAGACTACATTCTATCTCCACCAATTAATTCAAATATATAATATACACATTAGGATTCAAGACATAACATGTAAAATGACATAAATAAATGATCTCATAATATAAGTTGATAATTCATCTTAATATCCTCTACTTCTCATATCCACTTAAGGGGAAAGTGCACAAACTAGAGTTATCATCCCTCCTATGACAAGCATGAAGAAGCAATTTAGAGTAAATATTAATGTCATTTATTTGAATTAAATGATGTTATTTAATATAAGAAACTCATAATGACATTTACATTGCTAACTTATACCTATGTAAAAGGCAAAGAAGATAATATTGTTGCAACAACACCCATGTTTAGTGATCCACAAAAATGGGAATGAGTCTCTAATGAAATAATTAAGGCACTTTATGGATCACATTGGGATTAGCAAAAAAAATTCCAGCACCTATTCCAAAAGTTGCTCTTTATCTTTTTGTTATTGTACCAATGGATTGGGAATCTTTTGTAACTTATTTCTAATGTTGCATTAGTTTTTAGGTTAGAAAATAATGTACATAATTTGTATTTAATGTTTTTTCCCCAAAACATATCATAGGATAATTTTGTGACATAAAATTAATGACATTTTTCTCTATTTTCCCTTATGTTTATTTACCTAGTGATGAAAGAAGCGTGATAAAAGATTCCAATGATGTTGTAAGAGCTTGGAAGTGCATGCTTCAATATTTTTTATTTATATTTTTTAAAAAGGGGTAAAATTTATTAAATCATCAAGAACCTTACAAACAAGCCTAGCCAAGCACCATCACTAGCCCTACCAGGACTAGAAGTCCAATAACAGCCAGTAACCACCCATCATCCATGGGAACAGTCCACCAGGAGGTAGGCCCACAAAAGCCCCTTATCTACCCATGTCCTTAGTAATCATCTTATCTAAACTATGGGACTGGTCCCAGGATAAATGCTCCTACTCTTTTACCTTCCAGTCCCCAATATTCTCAGAAGCCCATTTTGCCAAACAATCAACCACCTTGTTCCACTCACGGGGAGTATGAACAAAAGAAATATAAGCAAGCCTAGAACTCACTTGAAGAATATGACAAACCACTAAGACAAGTTTCCAATTTACTCCATCCAACATCTGCTCATCTAGGATATCAATCAAAATATGAGAATTAGATTCACAAATAATCTTGCGCCATCCTCGGGCACAAGCTCTTTCAAGATCTATAAGAAGAGCCAAACCTACCATAAGGTTATTATTTTTCTTCCCCTTATAGATGGAGAAGGGAGACAAATTTCCCAAAATTGTCTCTCCCAACTCCACCAATTCCAACATGCCTAGGATTACCCATAGAGGAGCCATTAGATTAATCTTTAAAACTTCTATTGAGGGAGGTAACCACCTGTCATCCCTTTGCATCTTCTTTCTGGAATTTTGACACTTCCTTATTCTATAAATCCTATGATCACTTCCATGAATTCCCAACCTTTGCACCATTTCTTGCTCCCCTCTCTAAAAGAATAGACCTTTCAAATTTGGCACACTGTCTGAACAATTATTCCCATAATTCGCTGCCAAATTTGTTAAATTGTCAACTTCCTTCCCCTAAATATCCAACGATTCATTTCTAGCCATAACTACCATATGATAAAGGAAGGGCCTATGCTCCATGCCACTTGAAGAAAAAAGGCCTTTGTCAGAGGCTTCCCCAAAATTCTCCAAAACTCAACTAGAGAAGAGGTGTGAACACAAGGTTGCTTTTATATTTCCCACCATAGGTGCCAAATATCCCTAGAAATGAGACACTAAAAAATAAATGAGATGATATTTCTTTACTATTTCCACATAAAACATAGATAGACGATCCCTGAAAATTGTGTTTCCGCAAATTGTCCCAAGTGAGGCACCTATTCCACACAACAATCCACATGAAAAAGTTGCATTTGGTCCAAGAGAACTTGTTCCACACATTCTTCCACCACGTTACTTCCATTCTCCCATATTTTCTAAGGTTCAACTCCTGATATCCAAAGGTTACTGTATAAACTCCCCTAAGATCAAGACCCCAAGCAAGGGTGTCCTTCCCACTTAGAGAACTATAGATCTAAGCAATTAGAATTCTTCTTAACTCTTCGTGATCATCAACTAAGCCTCCAATAGGCCAATCAGTAGGATTCTTTCATCTAGACACCTCCACTTGCCCTAATCTCTAAGTAGATTTGAAATCTTTCACCCTAGACCACCCAGCTTCCATGAAACATAAGATAAGATCCTATAAATGTGGATACATTGAGAGGATAGGAGCAAAACCATCATAAGAGTCATACTAGAAAAGGGCCTCAGAGCCCCTATCACATATCGAAAACAAAGCCCTCTTATTTAAATTTTCTCCTTTTTTAGAGTATCCCATATCATTGAACCCTTACTTTTCAAGCAAACCCCAGGCACATCTTGTCTTTCCACTCCTCTTAGATATTTAGAGGCTAAAATCCTTGCCCAAATTTGGTCCTAATTAGTGCACTACCTCCAATATAGCTTAGCAACCATGGCCTGACCATTGAGATTAGATTTCCCTAGGTGAAGATCACCCTCATGTATTGGCTTGCATATAGTCTCCCACTTTACCAAACTCCACTTCGAAGAGGACAAACTGCCAACCCATAAAAACTATCTTGCAAGGGAATTCAAATCCTTAATGAAACTCATAGGAGCACCCTGAAGCAAGCACCTGTAATTTGGAAGAACTTGGAACACCGATTTCAAAAGCATAACTCTCCTCGCAAAGGATAGCCATCTATGGGTCCAATTACTAACTCTTGCCTAAAACTTTTCCAACGCATTCTTCTAAGTCCCCCTAGGGGGAGCAATTGAGAGATGAATGCCAAGATATACCAACAGAAGTGTTCCAACCTAGAATCTAAGAATCTAGGAAATTTTATGCTAGATAAGAGGAGGGGTATTAAAGAATAAAATGGAAGATTTACCTTCATTTATCTATTGACTTGAGGCCACAATATATATATCCAATAATCACCTTAAGTTAGTAGCTTATTTGATTTTGGCCATGCCCATCAAGGCAATTTCCCCAATACCATCCTTGAATAAATCTTTGATTAACATGAGATTTAATGAGTCTTCCAAATCCCTCTACCAATAAAATAAATAAATAAGGTGACAAAGGATCTCCATGTCGAAGACCATGAGAGGCGTCAAATAGACCAAAAGGTTCTTCATTAACAAGCACCAAGAAAGAGGTAGATGAGACACAACTAATCACCCATTCAATCCATTCCCTACCGAAACCAAAAGTTGAAAGCACTTTTTGAAGAAAATACCACTTGACCCTGTCATATGCTTTGGCCATGTCCAACTCAATAAACATGGCCTTATCCTTTGAGGTTTCCATTGAGTGGATAGTCTCAACAACAATTACCATGCCATCAAAAAATTTCCTATCTACCACATATCCTCCTTGCTTCTTAGAAATAAGCTTATTAAGCTATGGCTTAAGCCTTTTTGCAATCAACTTAGAAACAATTTTTTAAAACACATTACATAGATCTATGGGCCTAAACAAATCCAACGAATTGGCTCCTACAATTTTGGGAATAAGAACCATAAAATTTGAATTCAAAGACCTCGACATTTTCATGTTTTGCTAAGATTCTTGCACAACCTCTAATAAATCAAATTTAATGACTTCCAAAAATTCTTGAAAAAATTATAATGGGAATCCATCTAGGCCAGGTGCTTTCCCTTTCTTCATCTAAAAACAATCCTTTCTAATTCATCTATAAAAATGGGAACCATCAATTTTCATTCATTTACATAGACACTAATGGTGGAATGTAACCTAGAATAAGGTTTTCTTCCTCAATTGTAGGAGGCAACTCAACTGTAAACAACAAAGAGAAGGTGAAGCTTCTTGGGAGATCTTGCTTAAGGACGATAATTGAACTTCCCTAGAAGACACAAGAGAAGGGATCATATTCCCATATCTTTTGGCCTTGACTAAGTTAAAGAAGAAGGTTGTATTTTTATCACCCTCCTAAAGCCACTCAACTTGAGCCTTTGTTTCCAATAAATCTCCTCATGCAATTCCCATTCTTCTAAATCCTTTAGAGCACTCAATTTCATCTTAAGAGTTTCCTCGATAAAACCCAAATCTCTAATCTTCCTAACGACCTCATCCAACTGAGTCTAAACTTCTTCCTTAGCTAAAAAGATATTACCAAAACACTACCTATTCCACTTCTTGAGTTGTTATTTAACAAATTGCAATTGCTTAACAAAGGAGTACATCGCAGTGCCATAGGCAGGTCATCCACAACTCCACCAACCTATCATCAAATTATGCAACTAAGTATCTCTCAACCACATAAGCTAAAATTTAAAGGATGGATTCTTAGTGACCCCTACCAAAGTAGTTGAAAGTTTGATAAGCCAATGGTCAAAGCCCCTCCACTCCAATATCTCAGAGCTAGTTTACCAAGATCTACCTATCCAATAACAAGACACCAAAAAACTTGTCTATTCTCTCTAAGATAGAGACTTTCCCTCATCCCTTGTTATTCTAGGTAAATAAACCACTATTGGGCTTTATATCCACTAAATTCAAGAGGGAAATATTATCTCTGAGTAGTGAGGAAGAAGGCTCCAATCTATCATTTCCTTCCCTCTCTTCCTCCAAACTGATAATTGTATTAAAGTCCCCCGCTAAAATCCAGGAGTAGAGGGGAATTAAAGATTGAACATACAGTAATATTGGACCAAAGATGAACTTTCCTAGTGGTATTTTTCGATGCATAGATATTGGAGAAAAGAACAATCTCTCCAATTTCCAGACAAGAAGCAACCAAAAAAATATAATATCTACTAGAGATCCACCAAAGAGGATTTACCTTCATTGGGTTCTAGAAATACCCCCCTCCTACCCACCCCCACCCCCTTGACAATTCCCTGAGCATTGATACATTGACACTGGCTATGCCACCAAATTACACATACTTTCCACAAAAATCTTAGTCTCTTGAATGAATAAAATATTCGGTGAGTGTTTTCTAGCCAAATCTCGAACAACTTTTTGTCTATGGCCATTGTTCAAGCCCCTTACATTTCATGAAAGAAAAATCATCTCTAACAATTAGAGAAGTAAGAGTCAATTGTTTTAACTGACCCTGACTCCACCAATGTCTCTCCCATTAATTTTATTTTATCCTGATCTTTCTTCTTCCCTACCTTAAGAGATTTCTTTGAAGCACCATTGTTGAGATTCTTTTGTTGAATCCCTAAAATGGGAGAGGCTCTGCTTCCTTTTCCTGATTCCAATTCCACCTTCTCTAGAGGATTATCCAACTCAACCAAGGATGGATCCTCAACCCTCCCCACAACCACAGGCATTGTCAAGACATCAGAGCTCATCAGGGCGAGATCAATTTCCATCTACACATTTGAAGATCTAAACCTCCCTAATTCCTACTTTCTCATCTTCCATAATATTATCTCCAAGAAGCACCCTAATAGGATTCATATCTTACAAATCAAAATCATCCATCACATCAAAATGATTAAAGACCCCCTCCTCCTGTCCATCTTTGAGATTTCTTTTCAACCCTCTATCCTTATTGCGAAGTTTGGCTGGAATAAAACCATCCTATATATTCAGCCAGACATCTAAAATTTAATCACTCCCATATGATTAAATTTACTCCTTTAGATCTATCATATTAAATATTAATTTATTAAATTAATATTATACCTTTTGTCTCATATATGTAAAGTATTTAATTTAATAACTAAATGCTTTATCTTTCCTTTCTTTCTCTAAATTAAATAAATACACCAATTTATTTAATTTAATCATTTTGACCATTTTGATTTAAAATCAATTTAAAATTCTTCATTCTCTCTCTCCTTGTCACATCCTCCTATATTTTCCACTTGCCTCTAATCTTCCATTAATTATTCTAATCAAATATTTGCACAACCTTAACCAAGGTCATTAGCCATATTTAGCACCACCTTTTTAGTCAACCTTTGCATTTATCTCTTTTTTAGCATTGACCCTCTTTCCATGTGAATTTTTAATTCACATTTATTTATCCTAGATTCTCCTCTTCCCTATGTGAATTTTTAATTCACATTCTATCTTCCAAGGCTTCTAGAACCTTGGACTTGTCACATCATCCACATGTGACCAAGTCCCACCTTTTTGGAGCTCACCTTTTATCCTTTAGACTCTCATAAGAATGTGAATTTTTAATTCACATTTATTTCTCCAACCACCTCTCCTTTTCCCATGGAGATTTTTGAGGAATTCCAAAATTCCTCAAATGTCCCTTCCACTCTCACTTGGGGACAAGAAATTCTTTTTGAGGAAATCTTCTCACTCCCCAAGGTACTTGGAAGGTACTTGTCCTTCCTCCCACCTCATGTACCTTTTGGCCACCTCACTTACACCTCATCTCCTCTTAGCCACTTCACCATCCACATGTCAAGATGTGAGGGCTTGTGAGTTCTCAACCCACCATAGCCCTTCATCTTGACCTTGTTGGATGAATCTCAACCGTTGAATTCTCTAGAGAATTCAAATTCTTCTATAAATACCCCCTCCTCAAGGGCATTTTCAACACTTTTCATTTTGAGCAACCTTATGCTGCCAATTTGCATTCTCAAGCATTTGCTACCATTTAGCCATCCATTTAGTCATTTTGCATTATCAATCTTGCATCTAGTAACATCAAAAGCCATCTAAAGAGCATACAAATTCATCAAAATCAAGGGCCAACCAAGGAGTCTTCAACAACAAGGAAGGTATAATCGATTTGCATTTTTATTTCATCTATTTTCCTTGTTTTATCACTCTTTAGGCTAATCATTGAAGTGTTATTAGTGTTTTCCACTTGCATTTTTAGTTATTTTGCATATTAGAATAGGGATAAATTTGAAGGTACACATTTTGGCATCTTTGGGTGGGACCCTGGCGGGTTCTTACATTT